>JAQGBW010003774.1:0-15382 GCA_034698625.1 Julus scanicus | reverse complement strand
GTAAGCAAACATTTCAACCAATTTGTTTCAACAAACCGTGAGGATCCGCAATGATACTCTAGGTGGAGACCCGGCTTTAAAAAACATGTCTTTAACTCTCAGCGCCACCTGGCATCGAACCGAGCACTTGCACACATCTATTTAAGATGCAAAGACACGCACGTTGGCAATTAACAAAAACGTCCATCACGAACAGAAGGGGGAGACGAGAGAGAGGGGGGAGACACAGGCACGAATTCCCCAAAGGGGATTCTGCTCCAACCAGTCTCAGTACTTGTTTACAAAGGTCGCCATCTTGTTTTGGGCGGGAACAGAGAAAAAAGGGCAAACGCTAGTTCAACGAGCGCATAAAAACTGACGCTTTTAACTTTTTCTGCGCCAAACGATTTTTGGAGTGAAGACCAGATCTACCCTCGCTTATTACGATTCAGTTTTTAACGTGTTCGGTTATCCTCGGGCTACAAAGCGATTATTATTAAACGGCGTGACGTCACTTTTTTTTTACCCCCAGTCTTCGGTGCCTAGACCTAAGCCTAACTTCACTTCCCCCCACTGTGTCAAGAGGAGTCTTGCAGGAATTTTTGGGGGAAAAAGACAACACCATGTGCAAATAAAAATACGTGCTTTCGGTTTTCTACTTCCTAACACTATTTGACCGCCTTAATGGCCAAATAGTTTGCTGCATTATTTAAACATGTAATCCTTAATACAATATCCGAATAACAATTAAAACATAGGATTGGGTAACCCACTGTAGAACGTACACCCAAGGCGTAAACAATGCCCACAAGTGGTGAATTTTCCATTCTTTTGTTCAAAAGCAACATTATTTTACTGAATAGTTACTAAACAAAAGAAACTGCAATATCTATAGTTGTCACTGTTTCCATATAGTATACTCGTCTCTCAGTCACAACAAAAAATTCATTAAAAATGGATCACCGCAATTATATTTTAATAAGCCTTTTTTTTCTTAAAGCTTAAGACGTAATTATTATGCTCATTAATACTTTAATTTAACGATTTTACATACGCCTCATTAGCATTACTACAAGTATTATCATGTTATAGTATGTATATCCATCCTAATTAAGCAGTAATATGAATTATGAATTTGATTAATTTCTGCTCTATATATGGTCAAGGATAAAAACATGGCCGTATATGTCATACTGATCATAAATGACGTTGATATGATAAAGTTTGATGTGATTATGATAATGATGCAACGCCCACTAGAAAACTATTTTCATATCTTGCGATGAAATTGTACAAACTTTATCAGACGTTTCAAATTTGAGAACAAAACTGTTTCATGTTTCCAAGTGTTCATTATACTCAACGATGTCGTAGTAAATGCGTGTTGCCAGCAGTTTAACGACCACAAAAACACTACAAAACACCTCGATTTTGGTTGGATAACTTAGGTCAACAAGCTTCCCTAAATGTACGAGGCTAAAATCGATAGACCTTAATGTCTGCCAAGCAGTGCTCGGTACCCGATAATGAAAATCTCATTCAACGACAGTTAATAGCGTTGGCATCCATGGGGAATATGTATCAATTTCTCAAAAGTTTTTTTTGTGTGACTAAATAATACTCGCACACTTATCTTTACCACGATTTAGACCAGAGCAAAAAAAAAGTTAATGGTGACCAACCATGCATAGACTTATCAAAATTGTTAAATTTCTCACGCCACACAAGTGCCACCTTGATGAAGGACATGCCCCAGTGTTACATGAATTTCCCCTGCAAGACTCTGCATGCAGAATCTTTAATCGCAAATGCATTTTCCTGGTTGACCTATAAGCCTAATTATATTAAGTATTCAAAGGACAAGTTTCTGGGAAATGTTTATAAACGTTTAGATTTTCATTCTAACCCTTTCCAGTCATCTTATAAAAAATCCCTGGTGAAAAAAACAATACAGATTTCTATTGGTTTCTATTGTTTAGTCAATACAGCTAAACCATAGGAGTAAATAGAAGCCAATAGAAGTCAATATAGGAACTGTAGAAAACAATTAAAATCAATAGTGTCCAAATAACAATAGAAACCTTTATTGGTTTCTATTGTTTTTTTTCACCAGGGATGGATTTCAAATGTGCACACTTACCAACGGGTCGAACATAATCTTCACATTTGACTCGTGCACACCAATTAGGTGAAGCGTCTTAAAGGCGGGTACGCAACAGAACAGACACGAAACATGTTTGCTCACCAGTTTTCTGTTTAGATGTTTCAGAGCGAACTTTTGGCAAAAAAAGAGCGTGTTTCCAGCAAACATTTCAGTTTTTTCCGAGACCAGAACATCAAGCTACTTTAGTTTTTTTTAAATGTTTTTTTTTTCGTTGTGGCCATTATGTTTGTGAAAGCTTGAAGCAAGCCTGTTCGTCGAAAAACGTTCTTGAAAACACGTTTCGACAAACAACTTTTCAGAAATTGTGTTTGCATCAGCTTCATTTAAACAATGTACAAACCAATTCGCAAAATTTGGGTTTCCTCAACGAGATCTTGTTTGACCCAAAACTACAGAACAAGACGAGTACGAATAAACATGCAACGAGCAAGACCAAAAAATAACAGCGGAATTTGACTGACGACACCCTGTCTACTAGTTACGATTGTTTTCTTTTTCTTTCATGAAGCTGTTTTTTTTATTCTTTTGCGAACCGAGTAAGCAAAGCAGTTTTCCTTCCAGACACCCCGTGGAAAATTTCAGCTATTGTTTAAAGTAGATTTCAGTATATATCGCATTAATACGAGAAGAAAAAGTTCAACCCCAAAAGCCATAGGGAGCCCAGTATAGTTACTAGGGGCGCTATCTCCAATACGTTGACTAAAAAGCAAGCAAACAATGCGAAAAGCTACAAGGGCATTTTAAAAATATAACTTAGCAGCCAGCCCACGCTAAACGTCCTTCACATACTATTATCAATTTTTGCTTTATTTTCCTATTTCGGCGATAAAAAGAAAATGGCCGCCAGCCAACAACTGAAAAGCACCTTTACGTATAGCCCAGCCTTCTACCCCTTGTAGTAGGAGTAGGTCTAGAAAAAAACAATTTTCAAATCCCCCATTAAAAACGCTCAGTTTCCTCAGACAAGAAGAAGACAAAGCCATCGATCAAAGGCGATGATTGAAAAGTTGCACGGCACAAAATGCATTAGGATGGCCAAAACTCAAGTTTAAAAATCCTCCGCTGGTCACGTAGGTTACCGTACCTTGGCGGGTTGAGTGACAACAACCGCCCTCTTCTCTGGCAAACTCAAAAAAAAAAAAAAAAAAAAAAAAAAAAGGTGCAGTGCGTGTAAGCTATCATTACCAATGAGGAAATGCAATGGCGAGTGCATTGACAAATTCCCCGAAATTACGATGAAATTTGCCACGAGTTGCGAGCTCCAATCATCGTCATTACAAACTAGTATATTACTCAATGATATTTACGCAAATTGCTAATCACGTTTTTCATGAAAAAAAAAGGTAGGGCTGCGATTGCCAAAGCAGAATTAAAGAGTATTACACGTAAGCCTAATGAAGTATTTGTATTCAGGTTCTGTAACTGTATACAAATTCAGCTTTTAGTATTTCAATTGTGTTAACCACCACCCATCTTCATACGTTTCTATGATGTGGTCATTCACTGGTGGGTAGTTCAAGTACGTCATCTATATGTTCTCACCAAAATACTGATCATGGGCAAGTGTTGATACTAAAGTTCTTTCAAGTTCCCCAAGTTATGTGATGAACACTACAGCACATTGTACTTAAATTCATGAAATCAAAACAAACAATCGAATTTAAAAAGTTCAAATCTAGACAATGAAATACAAGTGAACGGAGGGCCTGGACATTCGAGGTCCCCCTCACCAAATCTTGAAGGTACTATTAAAACTTGGGACTGATTTTTACCAAAAAGCATCGACAACAGGGGAACCGAACCTAACCCAATTGAGGTTAATGGACTCGCCCTCTCTTCTGTTGCCTCCACAGTCCTAAGTAAATGAACCCATGCCCAAAAAAAGACGGAGTAGAACGTTACCTTGGTGGGTGCAGTGGCGTTGCCGTTGGCTAGTCCCACGGCGTCGTTGGTCACTTGCACAGCCAGGTAGGCATTGTCGACAAGGGGCCAGGCTCCCAGCACCTTGCACGTTTGAAAGGCGTTCGAGAACGTCCTCAGATGGGGATCCCCAAAGAGGGCGCAGTGTTGAAAGTCGTGTTTGCCGTGATAGGAGCAGGCGTGATTGACCGGTGGCCGGGACTTGGGTGCCCGGACGACCGGCGGGGGGCTTCCGGCGGGGAGGATCATGTTAGAACAGTTGAACTCATGGATCCACTGAGACACCAGTGAAAACGTGCTGTGATACTTCAGGTCACCTCTGCAACTTCTGGCAGTGTCCCGGATGCAATCAAAGTGCTCAATCAGCACTTTGCAAAACTGAGCGTTGGGACCTTTCTCAATACGTCCCGTATCTAAGGCGTCCTTGTAACGATGCCAACACTGCTCCACTTTACAACCGTCAGAGGACGCTGCAAAAAAACACAAAATAAACACGTTAGTTTTTTCGCTGATGAGGTTATTTAGCCCTAAATTTAAGGCGACCAATACCAGCTATGCTCCACTCCTTTCCAGTCAAAACTAATCGATTTTCGAGGCTAAATCAAGTAGTTTGGTCTGGAATGGGCGGAGCAACATTTGTATTTGAACACAGAGGTTTCTTAAGATTGATTAGCATGGCGATCGTAACAAATAATAGTACCCTAGCATATGTCACGAAGGCAGCTTAAAAAAGTTTTGATGAAAAATGTGACAACTGCCATTTTTTGTTGATGTTGTCGTTGTATTTGCCTATATTACCAAAATGGGTCAATTAATTGAATTAGAAATGATGACGAAATTTCTCGGCCAGATTATAAGAGGAAAGGACAAAGGGATAACCTTGATATAAAGTAAAATAAACCAGTTTCTTTTCTAAATCCAGCAAGTGTCAGTTTTCTCAAAGCATCGCCAGATGGCGAATAGCCTCCACCACGTGAGAGGCTAATAGCTCTAACCGGAAGCGTTGATGTCAAATTTACGCATGCGCGCAGGCAATGATTTTCCGTGTGGAGCTTAGCCTCTCGAGTGAGGTTATTTTAGCCAACATCACGTGAAAGGATCGTAGCTCATTTCGTCGGATATCACTAAGCGCATGCGCGAGGAACGTTTCTGGTTGGAGCTACCAGCCAATCACGTGAGAGTCCACACTAAGTGATTTTTGCACTATTGCTGTAATAGTAGAAAAATTTTGTAACCGCAGTTAACTAATTTCGGTCAAGATGGCCAATGACGTCTGCAACATCGATTTGCAATTACGACTTTGTAAACAAGGCAAATAAATGTATAGAGTGAGCATAACGAGTTAAGAAATGATCTCACCACTCTGAGATATAATGACGTCTTATTATGCACACAAAAAAATGCTATCATTTCCTTATGAATGGAGGAACGAACAAAAACGATGTTAAGTAACTTCTGAAATGGCCATAGGAAAACCGGGAAACGTGTAGTATTATTCAAGGCTAAGCAGTCTCATCCGAAAACAATACACACGCAAAATTAAACCCTAGCGAAGACGTAATGGAAGAGTCCGCTAGTAAAATACGTATTAAAGTGAGTGAGGCAAAAGTAAAGAGAGAGTCCTGGAAGATCGAAGACTAAATGCTTATTCATGCATTCCTACTTTAAGTGTGCTTCTTCAGTATACAACGACAATAACCATGAATTATCCTAATTGAGATTCACTTTCGGAAAGTGAAAACCGAAATTGCACTTTTTAAGACTCAATAGCGTGGGAATGCCATCAATGTAAACAAATCCTCAATTGCCAGTACTTTTTAAATTAATCGGTTCCAGGGTTGAAAGTAAATTAGGAAGACCCGGATTCCTCAAAAAAACATGGAAAAAATTCCTTGACATAAATTGGCAGCTGTCGTTGTAACTACATGGGGGTTTTTACATTGGAAGGAAAAATCATTAGGGCTAAGCAAGCACATACAGTATGGTAAAACAGATGTGAAAGTATTTATTTTAAACATTTAAGCAAGCTGGATACAGCACCATCGGCGCTCTGTAATCTGAATAAAAACTTTAAACTACCAACCAATTTTAATAAAAATTAAGCATCAGTAGGCTTACCAAAAATTATATAAATTCACTTAATATTTCTAATCACAACAATGTTATGATTTTTTTTAGTTATGTTTCAGTAAAGTCATCTTCACTTAGGTATTAAGGCCACCAAGGTGTTTTAACTTCATTGGTCATAAAAGATTTTTGGGTCTAAATATATTTCGAGTACATTGAGTATGATGAAAATTATATTGAAATATTGTTTAGATATACTTGCGAGGAGTTCACGCGAGTACTACATTTTTCAAGAAAAATAAACTTATAATTAAGCGAACATCCCCCTACTCAAGTTTACACGATAATGTTACAGCAAAAGATGGGATCTTAATTGGCTTACTCAATGTAATCTCGGTTGGACCAAAATCAAACTTGGATATTGCGTTTCAAGCACTGCGTGGATAATGTTCTATCGACATCGAGCTACCAGTAATTCCTACGCAGTGCACACTAAAAATCCAAACTGTTTCTTGGAGGAATATAAGGCTTAAGAATACGATCAAATAACCGCTATGGTAACACGTCTTAACTGAAGCTCAAGGTTAAAACTATACTTATTACTATGACAAACGTGAACCTTTATGTAATCACTGTAATGAACATTAATTAACTCGAGACTTTCGTAGATTTACGCTGCTAACTAACCAATACATGTGGACTTTATCATCACACTGACAAATACTTGTCATAATCACCGAATTTTCCATTTGCATAGTCTTGGCAATATGGCGCAATGACTTAATACCTGCATTTCCCATTGGTTTGAGGACATGATTACACACTTGAATTTGAACGAATTGTATAATACAACAAGGGCCCCAACCCCTTAAAAAGGCTTAATCGTTCATAGCTATATCCTAAAATACTTTTTTTTAAGGTTGAAATTTGTTGTGCTTAGGCCTAAAACATTGCTAAGCGCGTCATCTAGTGAGTGACCGAACCCCCAATAGCACAAGCAGGAATTCTACTATCTTTGGGTCATCTAAAATGCATATTTTATCATAAAATAATCGTAACCCTCTGCGATTTTTAGGCCTTTCAGTCCAGGAAGAAAACTCCCCCAAAAAAAACCAGACATAGCTGGGAACAGGTATCGAGAAACGTTAGCTAAATTTGGAAGAAGGCTTATGGCTGTTTCTCAGTTTTATGATTTTACGTGGAGATTGAAACAGGGTCAGACATAGAATGAAAAAAAACGAGAGTGAACTTACCTAGCATGGTCATGAGCACCAGGATGGTGAAGACTAGGGCCTGCTGCCAGGGGTACGGCGCCACAGCCTGCCTGCTGTAGCCCAACCGTTTCCCCATCACCACAACCCATCTAAGCTGCTTGTTGTTGTTGGGTTGCGAGGCATGAAGGGCAATTTTCGGCGTTCCTAGTTGCCGTACGTGTTCGTCTCTCGATCGTCGTTCGCGGGCACTAAGGAGATACACACGTAGAAGAAGATGAAAAACACAAAACTTAAATCCCTGGTTTAGCACGGTGCTCATCCATCATAAGGCGATCAATGGGAATGGCTATGAAGTAGTAGGTAATAAGGAGCGAGAGCTACGACTGTTTCCAGGCAAGGCACATCGCATTCACACCAGGCGTGAAGCGTTCGTAAATCGAGGCGAAATTAGCGTCGAGTAGACACTGTAAACCGTAGCCGGATTGGCCGGCAGTAAACGTAGGACACGTAACGATAGCGAAACGGTGAAAATCTGTCCAATTTCGAGGAAATTTGGACGACAAATATGCACGACACACAAGTCCGACCTAACCAACTTTAGAACTGACCGAACGAACGCACGAGCAGAATGCCTGGCGGCAGCTGGTTAGCCTCGCACAGAGGTGCTACGAAGAAGACCCTGGAATGGAGGCTAGCCGGCCGAGGGTAGGAGAAAAAATAGGGGACGCTAAAAAAGATCAGTCCTCGGCGCGCCCCCTGTGGTGAGAGAGGGCACCCCCTTCTTTAGCCAAAGAGCATCGCGTAACAACCGGTGAGCGCCCCCTATTTGCCAGTGTGTGTGTGTGTGGGGGGGGGTAGATTTTTGGGACGAGGCTACATGGCCACCTGAACTTGTTTTCACAGTGATTTTTCGCGGGTTTAACTTTATTCGTCCTTCTCTGGTTAGTATAATCTGTGATTAAACCCCCCCCCCCTTTTTTTGTTTTGTTTAATCCAAATTTTATAAAACTAGGGCCCTTTTACCATGTGATAGGTATAGTACTGTTATTTTTTAATGAACTTTGAAACTGATTGAAACAGATGTAAAAACAGAAATAACCTCCTATTTCAATAATTATAAGAAGCACTGTAGATAATATAATCAGTACGGGTGGTCAGACAATTAATTTTAGCTAATTAAAAAAACAAATTTGCATAAAATCGGCTAAAATTATTTGCCTGATGACACGCCAGTAAAATTAAAGATGGGTCCCTGAAAACGATTTTTGAAAGACCAAAATCTTCATGAAATCTTTCAGATCTTGGAGAATTCAGAAATAACCATTTTGTGAAGTTAAAAATGGGAATGCATTTTATGTTAATCCACTTTTAGTCGATCAATTAATTAATTGTAATTATTACCAGTTTTAAATTCAATCACAGCTACATGGTACTTAAAATGATAACTGCCAATGTGCCCATTGGTCAATTAACGCGACGTCTGGCTGACCCTGACATCAAAAATGGGCGCATGACGTGGTACCTAAACCCTGAATGTTTTTTTAAAAAAGTTTTTTGATACAAATTTCGAAAAGTAAATTATGTTTGATAATCGTGTTTTCCTCGATAAGAAACTGGGATTCCAGGCACCAATCTAAATGTTAAAAACCGATTGGGCATGTTGAACGCCTCTCCAAGATGGCCGCAGGCAATACAGAGTTTACACCTCTCGATCAAGAGGAAGAAAGTGAGCCCCCAACCGCACTGACTTGCAACTTCAATTTCGCCCGGGGTCAAATGTCAATTTTTTACGGTGGAAAAATAACGAGCGAGGTTCAATGGGGAGCACACACAAACTAATACAAAAGAGAATCGGGAATCTTGTTTACGGATTCGAATTTGCACATTCCGATGCTCTTTTGTGTTGCACACCTTTTTCAAAGTTGGTTTGCAGGTGGCGCCAGAGAGCTAAACGCGCCACCGTGTGACAACTTTACGAACTCAGAAACTAGCCATAATATCAATTAAAACAATAGGACCGTGGTATTCAAAATAACATTAACCCTTTTGTGTTCCAAATGATCCCCTTTCCCTAAGGGAATCGAGCGAAGGAACAATTGCAAAATATTGAAAAATTAAAACGCGAACCTTTATATCATAATGAAAGATCAACACGTAAATTGGCCCAACAACGATGGGTCAAAATAAAGAGACAAAACAGATAAATATGGCGGCGGGTTTGGAATTTCACATCTGGATACATAATTAGTAGTTAGAAGATGGACCATGATTCATTTAACATAACCAAGTTTCCCACATTATTGGTTAGCATCCCATTAAACCTTGCATCTCATTGCATATGTTATTCTCGGCTTGTTTGAGAGGTTTATAACCCATTCAAGGTGTTGTTTGTATCTAATATGACTATGTTCGATTTTCAAAATTTCTTAATGTGGCTATTTCGAAAAAGAAAGATAAGATTCGAAATAGGTTTCAGGTGTTCATTGTTGAACACCATGCTTGCTTTGCATAATTTGCTAGGTGAACCCTTCTATTACCATGGCACAAACCAAAATTAAGACGAGAAATTTGAAACAATATGGTTTGAAACAGTAAATTCTTATGATTTTTTAATCATCAGCGCCATCTGTTGGGTTTGCACGGTGCTGGTGAACCCGAGTCTTAACACACCCCACCATGAAGCACCACGAACGCCCCTGGTTGACCCGCATGCGTGAAGAAATGGGGGGTTTTCCCCTAAGTCGTTCATTGCCAATTCCTCCCTCTCTTTCTCTTTTATTTTTCTTCAGAAAATTCTCCGTTTCTTTATTCCTCGTTCCTGCCAGTATCCGATTGCCAGCATGGGGTAAGGAAGAAAACAAGATGGACGCAGGGGTACAGGGGGGACCGCCGACTGATCGAAGCCTACACCATCGAATCAATGGCACATAACCCAACACCACAACCAGTTCACGCAGTTTTAAAGGGAAAAAAAAGAGGGGGGAGAGGAAAACGAAAAAAAAAAACCTCTAGGCATAAAACATTCGTGTCAGAATTTTTTATACATTTTTTCCCTCCCCTTCGGTAAAAACACCAAAAGGAACAAGAGTTCTTTTATGTGGGGGTTTCTTTAAAAAATAACCCATAGAGGCCTAACCGTTCGGATATGATAATTGGAAATTATATGATCGCTGATCACCAAAATTCGTTTCGGGTGCATACGATACGTTTAATATAAAAAAGTGACCCTGGTGGTTAGGATCTTAAAGTACATATACGAATAACAACCTTCCATGTGTTTATTGTTGTGTAGTGAGTTAACGGCTATTCAAAAAGTACGTTCTTAAGAGAGGGGGGGGGAGGTCTGCTGACATGTGGACGGGGGGAGGGTAACCATTATGGACGTCCACTAATAATGGTATTTTTCAGTTTTTGGACTTTTTGTTAAAAATGAGTTTTAAATGTAAGTGAAAGGGGAAATGGACTCCAGAAGAAGTGTCCAATCCAAATTTTACTTGAATTTTTAAAACTCTGGGAAAGTCAGGAATTATGCCTAACTTTGTGTTAAACACCAATTCTGGAAAAATGTCGTGGGATTGGTAGCAAGGTAGCTTATAGGAATTTATAGGATGGGCCTTTGTATGTTCCAAAAAACATTAATATGGATTTTGAAAATACGGTATCACCGAAGTGGATAGTTAAAAACTAACGAGCGAAAATAATTAATGTTTTTAAATTTATCCAAAAACTTTTATCACCTCGCAGGCAGCATTACCAAGATGGCAGCAAATTAAATTCTCAGGGAAATTAAGGGTAATAACTAACTGGATCAATGACGGTATGTCGATACGTCATACCCCATTGAACCAAAAAGCCATCGTTTAATGGTAAGCCTAATGACAAGAGATTTTCGTCGAATTAATGAAGGTTGTAAAACAAATTTGCAATGTGCAGGTTGGCGTGCAAATCAGCTTTACTCCCAATCGAAATCATATCTCCGCCAACGCCATCTTGCTCTTAAACGTTTTTACAAGATTTTGATAAGGATTTCTTAACAATTTCTCAAAATATATCTTGCTTTTTTCCATCACGAAATGCAGGAGGGTAACAATTTTTGGGTTAGAACATCGAAATGCCTACTTATGGATGCTAATTGCCGTTGACACGGGGAACAATTTGTTCAAACTAGAAACGCCACTGTGCATAAAGTCCAATTTGAATTTATTTATATGGGTGAGGGTGGATTATAAGGTTTGATAAGCAAACAATGGGTTCGAATTGAATTAAAGGCGTGCAACGTTGGCAGAATATCGCTTAAATTTTGGGTTTGACGCCTATAAATTCATTTTGCACGAGAAAATGATATATTAAGTGTGCAACTGCATATCGAAAACATATCTAAGTTTTGAATTTGATTTTTTAAATAACATATTTTTTTAGAGTTGGCCTACAAATAAAGGTGGGCATGCAAATACACGAACGAACCTTTATCATAAAAGGGTGGATCGTTTGAAAAGCCCATATATAATTGTATAACCCTGATAGAAAATTGGTATATTTTGACAACGGCGCTTCGACGAGGGTAGGTGCCGCCCACCAGCGGATGTTTTCGGCGTAAACGAGTGGCGATAATGTAAAAGCAACGGTGTTAAACACCGAACCAAAAGTGCGAGAAAAGTACCGCAGAAAACAGGGAAAGAAAAAAGCAACCCTTATTTAGAAAAAGTACAGATGTGGCCATGGCGTGCTGGGGCCTAAAATACCCGACGAAACGGGGTTGACTTTTGCATGGGTTTCGTTCACCTTTTAGATAATCCAGACTTTAAACGAATGAGGAACATCTGGGCCCAGCCAACTAACAGCTCGTAAATAAAACCCCAGTCGAGCACTAACAGGACAACCTAATGAATAATCATATTTGGCCATCCATGGATTCGTCTCTTTTGCCAGTCAAGTTTTTCGTGCAAACCTACTTAGGCCTACATACGTGAATGAATTTTTTTTTTTTTTTTTTTTTTGAAAGTTATTTCCAGCCAAGAGTAAAAAGAAAGTAGAAAAAAAAATTGATGGCGCATTGGGAGTTAACTAATTTTAAAATTGAAATTGCGAGGCAATTTGTACCAAGCGTTAACATGCTGTCTTACTTTGCACTTGCCTTCAGTTTGTATGCTTTTTTTTAAAATAAAAATGTTCACTATTTAACAGATGGCGTTATGGTAGTTACTCCATTTGTAAATTTTCAAATGTATTTTATTTTAACAATTATAGACGTGTGTATTATGGCCGAAAATCGTTTACGTGACTTATACAAACTGGCTATGTTGGACAGTAATTGAGTACATTGAATGAATTTGAGTAACAAGTAAGAAAATACCGAGTACGAAGAGTAATTTGAATATAAAATCTACAATGCAAGTGTACTCAAAACGCACGAATACAATGCATTAGGGTATGATTCCACTGTAATTATAATCAGTACTCCTGCTCATGAGTACAATTTGCCCAACTCTAGGATAAGCATTAAAGTTAATTAGTGATCATTCTTCAAGGATGAAATCATGCTTATTTTTCACCAGTACAACTATTACATAAGCATTTGATAGATATAATAATTCTCGGCATTCATTTCACGGGGTTATAAACTGGTTTAATATAATTACACGCTGTTAGACATTGACAAATTCACTATAGTTGAAAAGTAAACATGCAATTTTGAGTACTTTTTTTTTTCTTCTTGAATGCGGTAATACCAAATTACGCCTATTTGTTTCAATGGGATTTTCACAGTATTTCAGGCTCGACAAATTAATTATCTAAATTGTCATTTGCCCACACAAAAATTGACTAAAGTCACAAAGTGATGGTAAAGAAGAACTAAAAGCTGTATATTTATTTTATAATCATTATAGAAGCGTATATTATTATACAGTATAAAGACTGCAGAATTGTTCCCAAAAACATGAAGCAACTACACATGCAAGCTTTGAAATACGTACGATAACAAGAATTTCACGTTTGAACATTATAACAAGATACAATTGTGTAAATTGCAAATACCATGCTAAAGAACACCACCTGTGAAATGCCAGACTTGAGATAGCATTAAAACCAAGAATGTCCCGCTAATCCTCGATAGGCAATTACCATCAAATGCATTATAAAATAATGCAGGATTAAACGGGAGAAAAAATGAAGAAAAATATAAGGGGACATCAATGTCAGCGTATTGCAATTAACTTTAATAGCAATTTACGACTTTCACTTTGTTCAGGTGTTTCAATGGTAAGAGGTAGCAAAAGAGGGATGTTGAGAGAAAAAAAAAAACCTGTAAGAAATCTTGAAATCCGTTTTAATGCCGGTGAGGCGTTCCAAAGTTCAAAGGGGCCATTTTTTAAAAAATTATGACAGATTTAGTGCCTATTGTTACGTGAATTCTCATCCTAGGCCCAAGATTCTGACAATAGTGTTGGAGATTAGCATTAATTCGGCGAGGATTATTTGCTGGAGATTCGGTTAGATAGAACGTAGGGATATCCCGCTGTTCGGCCCGCCATTTTGGGTATTACTTCACGGGACGGACACCAGGGGGCATTACATATGTCACTGTCACCTATTAAAAACAACATTTGGCCGCGTTATAAATTAGACTGAGGGCGAACCTCCTGAACTCCCCCTTGTCATTCGCGAAGGACTTTTTTGTCCGAAGTGCAACTCAGGGGGCAGCGCAGGTATCCCCCTTAGGGCACTGCGCATTTTGTTAGACAGTGTCAGACAACTTTATGACCAAGGGGAGATGCGACCCCTGTTAGCCCCTCAGATTAGCGAAGGCGAGGCACGCCTACACCCACCCCCCACCCCCCTTACCGCATAAACAATATTAGACACCCCCCAAAAAACATCCGCTTTAATATCTTCCAATATGAGGAAAAAATGATTAAAAGGGCCAAATGGAAATGGACGTTGGTGGTGGTGCAAAGGGGACGAGGAAAAGTATTAGGCCTACTGAAATTAAACCGGACACCAAAAAAAAAAAAAAACTTCTTGTTAAGAATCCCTCCTCGACACTAAATTAGCCGATGTCAAAGCCAATTAATTTTCGGTCATAAAATAGCAGAAAAAAAAGCACGAGGGTTGATTTAACAACGCATAATACGGGAAAAAATGACTGAAGTCTATACGTAGACAAAAACAAGATTTCTGTATTTTTGCGAGCATAAAAAAGGTAAGTTTTTGATACCAAAATGAGTGACACGTGTCCGTTACAAGACTCCGTAAGTGGAGAAACACTTATTCCCCAATTGGGAATCCAATGCAACAACTGCGTGACTACTTTGAAACTGGTACCACTTACGGTTTACGAACATAAATACACGTGTATCGAAACAAAAACATGAATTCTCCTGCGTGCCAATCATGATTGGCGATTGTGCAATTCAAAATACTATCTTGGCAACCAGAGATTTGAAAATATGTAGACACATGTATCTAGCGATGTTGCTGTTTGCTACTTTGAAAGAACATCAATTGGGCAACATTGAAGTTGTGAAAGGTCCATATTCCACTACTGCGCATGTGCAATACGTTAGCGCCCCCTATTTGCAACAAATTAAAACTATAACAAGGCCAGGACAATATTTGAGGTTATGCATTTAAAATTCAGTTGAAACTTGGAAAAATCAAATAAGAATTTTACAAATATTTCAAAACTAAACAAAAATGGATGTTTGTACATGAGTTTCTTGAAGAATTTGTGAAACATGTGCAACAAAGGAAATGATGCAGATGTTTAACGTTAGAAGAAAATGATAAAACATCTTGATATAGTATGTTCAACACTTGTACGAGTCAATTACAAAGATTAGTTTTGAGGCTATATTGAAAGCAAAAAGTGGTTCAACCACAGTAATAAAGAAATGGGGAGCTGTAACAAGTAATCACATTATTTCGTCCACGGTTCACCCTCTGAATATGAAAAATGATTTTGCACAAGTATAGTATCCGGATAAGTCACATTTTTGATAGTCTATTCACGGTATGTATACAACGTGTTTATGCACAC
>JAQGBW010003773.1:0-15383 GCA_034698625.1 Julus scanicus | reverse complement strand
AAATGTTTTATCCCCCCCCCCCCCCCCCCCCAAAAAAATTCTTGAAGGATATAAATATTTCGACTAATGGTTAGTGACGTTTAAAATGCATCGTCGATTAAATATATATTCTTTTAAAATTAGGTTAACTGACGAGCTTAACCAGAGTTTGGTGCAACCCGCCATGCACTATATATTTGTATATGCCAAACATGTGCACATGTTAAAATTCAGAAACCTCCCAGTTTGTATTATAACAACATTGCATTATTAAATTAGCCTAGATACTGTATATATCTAGGCTAAATTATTTCATAACATGTATTTTCATGTATATACAAAAAAAATTGTTTTCACATAAAAAAGCCAAAAAATTTACAAATTAAGTTTTATAACATATTGTGTAAATAAAAAATTGTTAGTGTTTAATATGTTTCAAATTATTTTCTTATTGTACCTATTATTAAGAAGTGTTTTTTTATAAATTGCACGAAGTAATCCAAACTTTCCAATATAAAATATATAATTTGTATATTCCAAGAATATACTAAAATAAAATTATGTAATATAGATAGATAAACATGAACGTATCCTTTTTTTCCAGGTTGGTCGACCGTATAAAATATTTATTAACACCTTATCGTGCAAATAGAGGTGAAAATAAGAGGCAGCTTTTAGTAATAATAGAAAATAATAAAATTATACAGCAATTTAGATGCATTCCGTGCCCGCCATTTTCATTGCCGCCATATATCTAAATGGGAAGTAAAATCTTACGTCTTAATTAAGTACTCGTATATAAGTTTAAAACAAGTATACCGTTATACACGCTTATATATTGTGTGTGATATATATAAGATGTATATATACGAGTTAACAGTCATCAATTGGCATTGCAGGTCCAAATTGCAACAAGATTTGTAAACCAGACTCAAAGGGGAAAGGGAGAATACCCCTAAAAATTCAAATGGTCGCCATAAAGATAAAAGCAGAGTAATATAATATTACGAGGCAATAATCATTTTGGGAAGTGGCTGTAGGCCAAGGTAAAGGACTAAAATGAACTTGTAAGAAGGCCCCCGTTCGAACATTACCCTGCTGGTCAATGATCATGTGACCAGGACACAAAACGCACGCGCCCCCTCACTTCCGGACCAGGGCATCCATAAAAAAAACCGCAAAGGTCGGCAATTTTAAGGACGTGTATAACATCCAATAGTTTAACGGTCGATTAAATTTAAAAGCTCATGGTGATCCCAACACAACCATTGAGCGCAATGGGCAAATGCTTACACCGGGTTATCTTATATGCATGTTGACGAAAATGGCTAAGAGTTTAGGGTGTACAAAAATACGAGGTGAGGAACCTTTGCAGGCCCAAAAAAAAAACACTCAAAAACTGTCTTAAAAATGGTGACGTATATGACTATGGGTGAATGAAGTGAACCCCACCTGTCCTTTCGCACTTCCCGCTGCTTAAATTGGTTTAGTTTACGACTCATAAAGACAATTTTTAGTACGGCATATATTTATTTACAAGGGGCATAATACACGGTGCACTGGTGCCACCAAACCCCCTATTGATGGGCACTTCTATAGATTGGGCACTTCTGAATGTTGGGCTGCATATACTTTTCAGATTTATTCAGTATATATATATAATTCTATTTATATTCTATATATACTGTAGAATAATTTGATTAAAACCCAATATTATTTTATGGGAAAATTCTATGTTGATATTGGTTAAAGTTTACATTATTATTCATTGAAGGAGTTGATTTTTTGCAGGTGAAGTTTGACACCATGCATGTATAAAGATGCGTGTGTACACAATTTTTATTCCAATTGATTGCCATAATTTGGTAATATATTTTTATCGCGATATATAATCCAACATTTTAAAAGAATTTTAGATATGGAAGTAAACTTTATATTAAATTTTGAAGATAAGGTACAGGTAAGATAATTTGTGTAAGCTCGTTGTCTTAAATATAAAATATATACTTGAAAATGTCAATCATATATAATGAGATATATTTCAATGGTCCCATACCAGTGTGCCCAACACATGAGGTCCGCACACTCGTGAATGGCGATATTGCGGATGCTCAGAATTATATTTAACAGTTCATAATAATCCAATATTGCATTATGTAGGCCTAATAAAATCCAAAACGTTCAATGGTAATAGGCCATAGCTATGCACCGGGAAAGGGTCTATAAAAATAAAGTTTTATTACATCAATAGGCCTAGGTTGATAGGAGTTTAATAGCATGTTTTGCTATCTGGAAAACGCATCTAAAAGTATATAAGGGTTATGTGTAGCAATCCGCCAGGGAATACCATTAACCGTTTACAATAATGTTTTGTTTAGATATATAATAATGATAATAATTTCGGGGGCCATTTACGCAACAACAATACTGCGAACGAGCGTGAAATTTTTCACTGACAACATTTATGGGCGCACAGTTCCCATGCAAATGAAATAATTGTTATTGTGTCGTTATGTAGGCATGCAAACATTATTATACTACCGTTAAATATAAAAAAAACAAAAAAACAAAATCAAGCCTTTTGCACGTCAATAAATCCATGTGGCGGACTTAACACCTCGATTGATTTTCTTCATATGCAATATTTCGCAAATTTCGGCATAAACATGACATCGAGTCGTAAATGTTTTCTACAGCCGTTTTTAACGGCAAATCCATATTCAGGGAAAATATTATTTGCATATTTTCACGCCTGATGCTTCGGTTTCTCGCTTAATTCTCCCTGGAAATTGTGCACTATATAACAGCAGGGTCTTTCCATGAGAGGAGGAGAAACGCACGCTGGATCCATGCATAATATATAATAATGGCCGACAGGGTCAAAAATACTCATCCATAATGAGATGAAATTAGCATAGATGACTCATAGCCCCCTTTTTCGTATACAACACTTTAAAACTTTACACAGCAGGTGAAAATTTGAGGGTATCATTTTAAGACCATACCGAAAAAAAAAATTATTTTTACTGTTAATTGCAATTCATGGGATTAATAAAAATAATTACTGTTAGCTTAATAGTTATTAATTATTACGTAGCATAATTACATGTATTTTTATTTTCGATTTACAAATTTTATTTATGCAAGAATGCATTTTAATATAACGCTATATAGAAACCATTATTAATCGTCGATTAAGTTTAATCGAATAAACTATAATATACAGCATAACTTTTTATTTACATGTACTAATAATCCCATGATTACAACATAGACGATATGCGCTCAAGCTCAATTGATAACATTGTTAAACTTATCAAACTAAATTATGTAAATTCGATTTATAAGGATACATTGTTTCAATTTCTAATAAGTGTTTCAATAAGGATGTGGACGCGGTATATACCAATTTCTGATTTAAGATTTAAATTTACCAAGTATGGTTTTATGAAATATGAATTTATCCGACGATTAACGCTGACGTTATTAACTGTCATTACTAGTGTTTGTTAATCGTCGATTACATGCATTAAGTGGCACATATTAAAAGTGATTAATCAATATGTTGCCATGTACATGATTGACCTGTATATCATGTACATGCTCCGTTAGAAATAAATGGCGATTAAATGTAACTATGATTAATTACTTTATGACACGACAGCGTACAATATGCGCAAATAATTTTAATCCGCGTTTAAAAACCTCATTGGTCTAATAGAAAATTAACATTGAATTTCACGTGTTAGGGGGAAGGATGATAAGGGGAGGAAATGAAGAACGAGGGCCCCTCATAAATATACGGCATAAAAGTGTATAAAGTGGCACGTCAATAACAAGTATAACACAGGCCTGCTATAGGGCTGGCTGGCATTAGAGTGGTTAAAACCGAAGTCAAAATGGCGGAAATTATGAGGTAGAAAGAGCGCATGTGTCGCAAATACGGGATACCCCCTCCCCCACCGTCGCTCAACACGTGACCCATTCTTGGGCTCATTAAGGGTGGAACTTTAAAGCTATAGGTAATAATTAGCATTTTAACAGCCTGTAATCTAATCCCCATTACGCCTTTCCATTACGTGGTTTTAATCTCGGAAAAATATATTAAACGGGAGTTTTCAGAGGGATTTCCCTTCCACCCACCCACCAATATTTTCAAAACATGGACGAACGTCCCTTTTTCCCACGACGATAATTTACATATATTCAAATGAGGAATTGATACTGAACAGCAGTCGGCGATCACGTGGTCTAGGAGCACGTGTTATCCCCTCCCTCCCTCTATATAGCTCAATTTCATATATTGCGTTTAAAATTTCATAAATTTGACATATTTGTAAAACTATGAAATTCTATGGCTATTATGTATTTTTATTCATTTCAATATATACCTGCTATAATACCTGCATGATATAATACCAGAGATTCATAAACTCTGTTACAAATTTTAAAACTTTACAAACAAAAAAAATTCTGGAATTTTCTGAAAAACATTTCACTGAAAATTATTGGAGGTTTTGGTTTATGTAATGCAACAAATAAAAATAATGGGGTTGGTTATACTGTATATATAATGCGATGGTTTTATATGGGGGCATAATATTTTCTACGTTGACTATAAAGCAAAGGGGGAATAATTGCCTGGTAGTGGGGGTAAGGGTAATAGCTATATTGGGTGGAATGCGAAGAGAGGGATTCTGGGAGGGGTAAAAGCAGGACAATAACAGAAACACGTGCTTTTGCGACACGTTGTGGCATGGGAAGGTGTACCCACTATATGAAACCGAAACAGAACTTTTGGTGCCAAAAAAGGTCAAAGTTGAAAGCTATAGGCCACGAATTGATATGTCTGAAACAAAACCGAAATTACATCAGTTATACAACTGGACTAGCAACGAGGGAAATATTGGAAGGTGGTCAGAAAGGGGGTCCAAACATAATGTCAAAGTTGAAACAGGTGATCCATTAAGATAGCCAAAGCTTTATGAATTTTGTATACACTTTCAAAAGCAATGGGATAAAAGTGGAACATTGTGGATAAATACCACAGGGTCTAGTTACATAATCTTGCAAGGATTAGTAAATAAGGTCAAAGTTTACTGGATATAGGTAATCAAAAATTTGCCTAACTAATTAAGGTAAGAAATTGATTGATAAGTAAATCATACCTGTTTAAGCTTATTTTTAATTTTACTTATTCTAACAAAATGTATAGATAAAAAAAATATTACAAATTCCCAATACCTGCAAATTGGTGTAAAATGGCAAGCTTATAAAATCCAGGGAACATTTAGGGTTAACACTGAACCTGAATTAACAGAATGTTGAAACATAAAATAATCCTACATAATTTCAAGAGCACTGTGCTTTGGAGCTGTTTAATCTGATTTAGTAATAATGTATAAGAAGGAAATATAAACATACCACCAAATGCCCAACAACTTGAGAGGAAGGAGGAGGGGGGAGGGGTCAAAGTTGAACCTGACAAAACTAAGTAAAATCTGTATTTCAAATAGGACAAGAATGATAGTCGAGTGGCTGTGCGTGGGTGGTGAAGAGATGTATAGATCACGTGAGAAAAATAAAGGTAATCATCAACCACATAACACACACCATGGGGGTCAAAGTTGAACCTGACAGAACGACATTAGGAAAGTTGGGTATGGGGAGAGGGGAGGATAGTATAAGGGTGACATTAGAAGTATAAATATGTACTACAATGAATGGTATATAGCGTATATCAGCGTCAACGATCACTGGTCAAACTCACCGGTAATGGACATCCATGGGTAGCGCGGAATATCGGGGGCAGTACTGGCCGGAGTTTGTGAACACGGGTTTAAGGAATTGGCGTCCGATCCCGGGTGGTGGTAGAACTGTGACGGTGACACCATGCTGGGGGTGGACGAACAGTTTTGGAGGTTGAGTGAATAGTTGGCCGCAGTGTCCGAACTGGTTTCGTTGGAAAAACGGCAAGATTTGGCGATTTCTGGGTTTGAGCAGTAGGGCGGACAGCCGGTGGCGGTGCCGCTCGTCTGGTGGGGCACACTCACGTAAGGGTACATCCGTGGCTGGTGGGGATTGTAACCGACCACCGCGCCCGCTCCGGCCTCCGACTGATACTTGGGCAACATACTGTCTATAAAATTTGAACTCATTTTACACCATATTTGTTAGCAACAGTAAAACCGAATCTTTTATACCTCGTACCAAATGGAGCCTTACAATAATAGTCACAAAATATCGGCTGTCTGTCTCGGTAAACAACGTCAGCCAATGGGACCACGCCTCTCGGCGCGCACCAGCCAATGGCGACCGGCTCCCCTAAAGAATAAATTATAATGCCGATGAGCTGTGCCTTTCGCGCCCCTACCCAAAACACACGCTGCACCAGTCTATGCCCTCTATAAACGTGTTTTATGGCAGTAATATTCCAAATATTGCGATTTTTACTACGAAAATCCAACGCTGGCGGCTCGGAATTTAACCCAGTCTTAGTTTCCGAACACTGATCGTGGCAACTGAGCGTACCTTCCACACACACTCACAGACACACACACTTATATATCCACAACTGAGAAAAATGGCGAACTATTTGAGGCGCGAAAATAAGCGAAAAATCGATAGTTTTCGAAAAGGAAAAGATGGTGGTGTTGGTGGTGGTGAGGATGGAGAGAGAGAGAAAAAAAGGAGCGTTTTTCACGATGCGAATATATAGCACGCGAAACGATCAGCTGACGGCTGGCGGCTGGAGACTAGCCGATCGCGGCATTCTACACCTGAGAGACACGGTACGGCTGGCGCCTCAATGAAACGTTATCCGAAAACGTAGCGGTTCTAATGGACCACCGTAGTTTTTTTCCAATACGTTGAGAACATAGGCCGTAACGATGGCTAGTGACAGCGTCCACTAAGGCCGCACTAACACGACACTAATGCCCGGAAAAACGAGGGAAAAGTTGGGAGAAAGTTGCTTGCTTACGCGACGTTAGCGTCGCAACAAGTGAGCTGCCAGTGCCAATGGCCCACAGCTAAAAGGCTTTGTAATTGGACGAACATGTGTGGAGGTTTGCTATGGGTTACGATGGCGGTACAGGGCGTCACGAAAGTTTTGGAACGGCGTCACAGGTTTGGGGAGGTGGTTTTGCGTTCACGTGATGTGGCTCAACTATAACGCGGGTTTTGGTTTTGTTTTTTCAAGTTTATGTTTTGATTAGGCAGACAAACGCGAAAAACTATGTAGTGTTCAATTTCGGTTGCTGTATCACATGGGACGTTGTTTTCAAACGAGAATTTTCGTGATTTTTATGCACTTGTGTTTTTCAAAAATGTTGCAAAAACAACCCTGTTATGTTTTTTGAAAAATATGTTGAGATGCAGTAAAAATTTTATAGCCAAAAAGCTTTTATAGTTTTATGGAAAGATGTTCCACTATATAAATGTTAATTATCACCGAATTGAAATTTTATCGATTTAAAATTCCATAGAAAAAATATTCTCAGGAATGTATTTTCTAGTTTTCTTCATTTTTGTTTTTGTTACGGCAAAAAATAGTACTTGAAATATGTACTTAATGAAGTTTTTAGACGAAACCGAATTTTGTATGCATCAATACGCAGGAATTTATTCCAATGGATTTTTTTAATGACAACTTTTTAAAAATTTAATTTGGAAATACAACTTTTTTTCACGCTTAATGCGGGGACGTTATTTTTAGTATAGCTATGGAGTTCATGCAGGGAATTTAGACAAGTTTTTTTTTTTTTGTATTTTCAGAAGTTTAATGAGATCATGATGTCGAACTTTTGAAAAACTTTTAGAGAAACAGTTTATTAACGGAATTTTTCTGCTGGAAAACTTTTCTCGGCGTTTAAAGTCGTATGTATAACATAGGCACCGGATTAAAATTCGCGATTCACGGATTTCTAGATAAAAAAAACGTTCACTGAAATTTTGCAAACGCGATAAAACACTTGTTGAATCCGTGAGTTTCAAACTGGCATTTGGCGTATTTTATCGTTCCCAGCATCAGGAAAAAATATTGCAAGTTTGAATTTTCCTGCAGGATTTCAATTTCCCTTCAGTAAAAAAAACGTGAAAAAAGTGGAAAACAAAGATGAAAATTTGAGGAAAAACTTGCAGAAATTTACCGACAACCGCAGTCTAGGCATGCGCCATGCAGATTTAGCAGAAAATGGCAGTATGGTCATCGAGTTGTAACGCAGGCCAGGCGCGTGGCGACATCGGCGGTGAAAGGGTTGACTTAGAGTAACACACCAGTACGGGGAGTAGCGTCATAGGCGTAGTATACGGCACCCATTTCAACAATAGTCCCGACCAGAGCTTCGTAGCGGCATTAAATGAAGGTGGGATCGAAAACGAAGAACATTGACGAAACGCCCCCCAGCGACATCAAATAGAAAAGCGAGACGGAAACGGTCATCCCCACGCGAAACACCCACTTCCGTTCCACTCTTTAACTAGTTCTAGTTAGAACAGAACGCCGCCACCGTCGCCACATACATATATTTATATATATTAAACGTTGCTCGCACGCGTACCACTTCACAAAAGGATTTACACGATACACTACAAAACTGCTAGCTCCCCCGTACGCTGCCTGGTTAGGCTTACAGCGCCAGCACGTGCACAAGCCACACTGCACTGCACTGCGTCTCCAGGGATATTTTGCGAAAAAGTTGGTGCATGGTGAACGTTCGCACGTTATACCTGGTTAGGAGAGCACGTTAGATATGTGACGGGCTGCGAGTTAGCAAAAATATTAAAAAAATTTATCCGTGACCGATTTATTGTCCCTTCTTCGAACCTGCATGGTTAGGAATGGCACGTGTTTGTATTCCACAATTTTGTATCCCGCACGCGTGAATTGGAAGTTGGAAAGTTTGGGAAAAAACTGCATTATTTCGCGTAAAAGTTAAGTTTGCAAAAATAAAGTTTTTCATTTTGTTTAAAACAGTTGGAATGACAACTGTTGACGCGTTCGGAAACCATGTATTTTATGATTATGTACATAGAATATTACTTTTGACATGTTATTGCTCCAAGTTCATGTTAATATGGCAAATGTGGAAATACTGCAGAAATGATAAGTTGAAATAAAACAGACATGTTTAATCATACTAGCATATTCTTAAATACATGGACATGTAAAACCATTTATATGAAAATATATGTCTATGATATTTCCCATACACAGTATGTAACATTTTAAAATTTCCCAACTAAACTTAAATTCTGATAAATGGGTTAAATTTGATGTAAGAAAAAACATCTTTAGAAAGTTGAACTTTGTTATAGAAAATGTAAAACAATTCCCTTTGAATATAAGAGACAAATTAAAGTTTGAAAAAATCATGTTAACTTATGGATGTGAAATATAATGTGCTGCTGGGTTGTGTACCAAACACAGTTTAATAATTTAAGAATATAAGAATTTGAAACTTTCACGAAAATATTCCTTGGA
The DNA here is from genome assembly GCA_034698625.1 of Julus scanicus. NCBI lineage: Eukaryota > Metazoa > Arthropoda > Diplopoda > Julida > Julidae > Julus > Julus scanicus. Next base: position 5,920 of record JAQGBW010003773.1, on the reverse strand, counting down.
ATGTTATCACAGCTTTATAATGGAACATAAATACCTAATTACATACTTAATTACATATATAGGCCAAAGCTTGCAATATCTCGGAAAACCATGTTTTCATATACATATATGATATTTACACCCATATTTCAACAGTAAAAATAACAAAGAACGCTTTTTACCAAAACAAACATTCTAAGAAATATTTCGAGAGAAATTTAATTCTTGCTTAACAATATTGGTAATATCCCTGTTAATATTTATTAATACTCCAAAATCTAATTAATATCGTCTAATAAGTGTTTGGTATAATACACCTTTTGTATAGCACAGCTAATTGAAAGGTTATAAAAATGTGGACCGCAATTGGAAAAAGTATTAATTTATGTACTCTTAAATTTTATAAGCCGTCGTATGTATTTTTCATAATTGCCAAAGCAAGACAAATTTAATCGTGAAATGTATTTGAAAAGTTTTGTAAATTTCATCAATAATTGTATTGGCAAAATATTAAAAAAAAATCGTTTTGTATATCTGTAATAAAATGTGTATATGAAGCTTCCTAACTTCCCACTTTGGCCAAAAGTTGGAAACGTCCTGAAAATTGGAACTTGCAAGTTGACTTTTTTTTTATTGCTTTTCTATATCGATCCACTGACACGATCATAATTTATGGACGTCACGTCAGTGTTATACTATGTTAATCGCATTGAGGGTATACTGTAATTACAATTGTGACCTATTTAAAATAAACTGCAAATGTTTTTATGTATATGGGTGTATCACCTTTAAAGAAAATAAAATTATAATCGATTTTATCGATCGACCAAAAGATAATCTAGCAGTTGCAGCCTACCTGTCTGCCATTCAGGGAATAAAATATAAGGAAATGTGAATCTCCAGGGATTTTCCCTTAATGCATAACCGCCGAATGCAAATTGAAAACAATCGATATACTTGTATGCTTCTAAGGTTTGTCAAATTCCTCGAAATATTTATCTGATTATTTATTATTATATTTTCACACAAGTGTAATTCATGACTTTCAATACCAAAAATGCTTGAATTGCTATTCCAAATACACACGTGAACAAAAGTTGATATCTTTAAGTTTAGTAATGACATGTGTTTTGACATTAAACATGGATTTCACGTGTTTATCCAGCTAGATGGAACAATTATCTGGGGCCATATATGGCATTTCCATAAACATGTATGGCCATATTAGAAAATAGCTTAAAGTATATCGATTTTAATCTGTATAACAAGTATTGCTCGTAATATGGCGCGAACACTTCAAGTTATATTGAATGAATATTCTTGAAGACATGTAGAATGTATACGATCATATATGAACATAAATAATAATACATTTTACATTTATTGACATCAATGCAATAAATGCCCAATTTCTGATATGTACTTGGAAATATCATTGAAAACCATTGTTTTCCAATATGCAATTTAAGCTGTGGCTTAATTAACGAGTTTTGTATTTATTATATTAATGAGTGTATATGATACGAGGGTAAGCTTATTTTTCGAGAAAGTGTGCAAAACGTGTATCTTGAGGGAACGAAGAGAAAAAAAAATGCAAAAGGGAGGAGTTTATGAGATATACACTTCAAGAGTACCATGAAAATGGAGCTGCTGTCTCGTAATTCAAACTGTCTCATTAAAAACGCCTAATGAATTATGCGAAAGTTTAAGAAATGGAAAAATGGTGGAAAGTTGGTTTGCTATATAACAACCGCCGGCTATTAAGCTTCTACCCAGAAAGATGGGATGAAAATCATTAAAGTTACCTTTGCGTAAAATTGAAAAATGCTAAAGAACGCCAAAGCCATTATACTGTATCGTGTGCGAGGCGCGCACCCACAAAAAATTGTCGCTTAAACAACTCATCCGTCCGTCCATGAAGAACGGGCTAGCTAATCTTTCATTATAAAAAACCTCAACTACGTCATGCACTTTAGGGGATGATAAAACAAATACCTACTATTTTAAAATTACTAGAGACAAACTTTGGGAAAGGTAAAACATTGATCTCTTTGCAAAAGTTGTTGACCAGCAACGTGGGAAAATAAAAGTTGGAATAATTGCAGGCTATTTCAAATTTGCTGGATCTTACATTTTTCCCTGTCATAAATGCGCACATTTAAATAAAACAGAAACGCACTGCAACACTCGTTCAGTTCGTCAGTTCAGCTAGCAGCAGCGGTGAAACGGAAATGTAACGGCTAACGGCTGGAAAATGACTTACGCCAAGAGGCATAACGGCTTACGAGAACACTTCGATGTATTAGCCATATGCTCGTATCAATGTGTAGAAATGTACATTTATGAGGCTATATATATTTACAAGGCCATGCAAACACTTAAGAGGCCATATTTGTCCAGATGTAATTTTCAATTTCTGGTATGACTAAATATAATGTCCCATATATGATTTTTCCTCCTGGGTCAACTTCATCGTTGATATACACACATGTTAAAATAATGTTTTAGTTTAATAATTAATAGGTATTGGAAACTGTATGATGCTAAACATACAATGCACATCTATGAAAAAAGCATACTAAACATGTTTTCATTCCATTTATGATGTGTTGTGCGAAACCCCCCTGTTTTGGTTTTGAACGGCCCCTTTATATGTGCAATCATTAAAATAAATTCGTGGTGCTTTTATTATGTGACGTAAGATTAAACGCCAAGTCGGTGGGATTTGCTTACAAGCTATAAATTCGCGAATTGAAGATAATAAAAATCGATTTAAATAAGCATTCAGTGAATTCGTGTATGTTGAGTCATGAATTAAGGGGTTGCACAGAATGAGAGAGACAGGCATCAGTTTTTTGATTATTTACATCACAATTCCCAATTGGGCTAATATTTAAGAAAAATTCGTTCCCAAATCGCATAAAAGCTGAACTTCATTATATTAGAGGCTCTCTTTTCATGCCTTCTTTATCGATCCATTTTGCCTTCGCTTATATACTTGCATACGATAGCTATTTACTAAATGTCCATTATAATAAATGGAAATTTACAATTAGATTTTATATGTGAACAAACGTTATCTTTATCGCCCCCCTCTCCCCCCGATATCACCTCTAAAGCTAAAAAAAAAAACTACATTAAAGGTATGCTGATTAAGGGGGCGTTTATCAGATTTAAAAAAAAAGTAATAGTAATGATTAATATCTAGACAAGTATTAAATATTAATGATGCGGGGGTTGCACCATTGTTCGACTCACGGAATAGGAGATTAAACAAATTATTAAACAGGTCTTGAAATGAGAAGGATTTGTTAAAATGAGGGTTTAATCGCCCATTAAGTTTATTATAATAAAGGCTATCCCAATATACACCATCAATACAGTTACATAATATATTTGAGAAGTTATTATGGTGGATATATGTAGGCTCATATATATGCCACTAATATTTCCCATATATGATGTTTGAAGCACATATATGAAATTTCACATAAAAACCCATATACAAAATGTGCCATATTACATTTTTCCATCAGGGCAACACAAGTAATTCTTTGAAGTTCAGTTCTAAGTGGTTGATGCTTTTTAAAGAAAATCCAGTTTACGACTTCACCTCCCCATTTTTACAACTGCAGCCTCACAAGTTTTCCAATTTACAAGCTAGTAAAGTAATCATCATTATGGCCATGCTAATTAGTCATTAAGTCGCCTTTGTCAAATTGCCACGGTTAACCGCATGTCAACTAAACAGCCGATTTCGGACCAATACAATAAAACGCGAACGAGGGAAACTTGCAGTTTATTCAAGATCGTTTCAGATATTATAGGGTAGTGCACAGGGCCCCATGTGACCCATTCAGTCCAAGATACAGAAAAAAAAAAAAGTCCATAGCATGCCTGTAGACGTGCGTTAAATTTCAGCCAAAAGTAACCTAATAAACCAATATTGATTCTCCATTAAAGTCAACGAACTACTGTATCATTAAACACTCGTAATGGAATATGAAGATTTAAGGTCAAACTTGAGTCTCAAATAACAAGGCCTGACAAGAGGGAACCTTGCCTTCGTTGAAGAGGAGAAAATTGTGAGAAAATTAATGGCTCCTGCATGGAAATTAAACGGAGCGCACATATATATATGGACCGAATGTTTTCAAAAGTATAATTTCTGACGATGTTCAAAAGCCGTGCTCAAAAAGCGTGGTTAGGCTAAGGCTTTAATCTTTCACCTTTTCAACGAGACCCCGAAACAGTTTCGGTTAAACGAGACAAAATTACAATGGGGCGAGGTCTACGCCCTAATGGCGGTATAACTTTTGTTTAATTAAGTATATGATCAACCGAAACTAATTTTACTCGAAAATTAAAGATGAACGTCTTGAGCGGTTGAGAAAACGGTTAACCGGTTAAGCATGATCCATATGCCAGTCTGAATCATGGGTAGTATACAGAAAATGAAAACTTTTGTATATAAACCCAATGCATTGTGTGGCACACATTTTTTAAACTTTTTCAACTAAAACTAGACCTCAAATTGTCATGTCACACTTAACAAAAGTTTAAATTGTCACGGAACATCATATGCTTTTTTAAGCAAAAGTTTTTTAAGAACTTTCTCTAATGAAATACAGCACGAATCTAAAAGTTTTTTTTTGCATACTATATGCACCATACAAACATGTCATGCAAAAAAAAAAAAAAAAAAAAAAAAAAAACTCCATGTTCTTCCAATTTTGAATTTTCTACCCCAAATATTAAAAACCTATTACATTCAAGATTTTTGAACCGTCTTATAAGGTGTCTGTATTCGCATAAATGACCATTTATGGGCAAATATGCATGCAATATATGGAAAAACATTTCCATATATGGGCAAGTATGCAACATATATGGGTACATAGTATTTCCTATACAGTGTATGATTTCATCAACAAGCATGCCATATAAATTTTTTCCACCGAAATTATATATATACCATGCTATATACGTGTTAAGGCTATACAGGACTCGGCCTGTCTTGCCTATATTTTGAGTATTACCACTGGTATACCATGCTATATAGCTTGACCACACCATGCGGCTATGCCATGGCTCTTCTGAGCGCCTGCTAAGAACTGATATGGCGTTCGATGACCAAGGGTCACTTTGGAAACCAATTCATTTTAATGTCAGTATAGTGCCATTAATTGAAACACGAATAAAAGAAGTCATCTGTTTGTCGTAAATATCACACCCTTGTGTGGCCAAATCTGAACAACCAAAGTCAATCTCATTTATTGGCTAATAAGAGTGCTATTGCCGTCCACATTCATTTGAAATCACAAGCCTAGCTGAGCCTAATACATACTATAGAGTTCGGTTGTTTGATAATAGTGGCAAACATTACTAATGTTCAAAGCAATTAATCAATCAACATGGTGGCCACTTATTTGAAATTCTAACAAGCCCCTTTATTGGTGCACAACGACACCAGGTAGTTTTGGCCCAATTTAGCTACTTTCCCAAAGAGGTGGTTATGTAGAAATAATGCCCAGTTGAACAATTATGGGATATATTTGGATATCAAACATATATATATATGGACATACCAGAACTTGGACTAACTGGGCATAACAGAAATTGTACTTACTGTGCTTATCAGGAATTGAACTAATTGGGGACTTGACATACCTGAACTTGGACATGACTTGACATACCTGGAACTAGGACATGACTTGACATACCTGAACTTGGACATGACATGCCTGAACTTGGAAATGGCTTGACATACCTGAACTTGGACATGGCTTGACATACCTGAACTTGGACATGACTTGACATACCTGAACTTGGACATGACTTGACATACCTGAACTTGGACATGGCTTGACATACCTGAACTTGGACATGACTTGACATACCTGAACTTGGACATGACTTGACATACCTGAACTTGGACATG
>JAQGBW010003772.1:0-15383 GCA_034698625.1 Julus scanicus | reverse complement strand
AGAAAAAATTATGCAGAAAATAAGTAACTTTTTCTGCATAAACCTTTCTGCAGAAATTTTTCTGCATAATAATACACAGAAGTTTTTTTCTGCAGAATTCTGCATGAGTTTTTCACATGGGTAGGCCCACATATACAATATTGATTGTAAGAGCTTTTTCTCTTGAAGTATTTCAATTAAAGGTTATGGCAAACTTGAGTTTTGTCTATAATTGAAGCAATGTTTGCAATTGCATAATTTCGCTGTTTTTCCATTCGATGGATTGAAACCAAATAAAAAAACATCTCATATTCTGCAGGCGTACCGTAAATAGTTCTCCGCATAATTTAATTTGAAAGAAATAAAAAAAAAACACTGCATTTTTTTTCCCCCATGAGTGCCATGATTACCTTTTTCATTTCATATGTGGCAAAATTGGTAATTTATTCAAGCAAGTTGCATGAATTAAAACTGATTATATAGCGGTATGTGTATTGCTACTGTACAGCTGTATATTAATATTGTCCTCAACCTGGGGATTATTCAGAAATAATTAAGATTGCAATATGTAGCCTTCATTGAAATATTTTCAATTCCTTTAGGACCAAGCAATAATTAATTGATAAGCACACTGCTTATTATTTAATATAAAGAACTCAATTTAATAAATTATTTTGATATTTTAATGTATTAATAAAATAGCAAAACAAATAAAACAGAAAAAATGAATCAATATATGTGAGAGCCTACAAATATTAAAAAAATCAATGATATAGTGGGTTTTTTATGATAAGGACGGTTGGATTCTCTGTAACAGTCTCAAGATGATTGACCCTTCATTTTTAGGATAAAGAATTTAAGTGGCTTTTCTTATAGGATGTGCTTAAAAATAGATGGTTATTGTTATTCAATTGCCATTAACTTATTTTTTTTTATGTGCTTAACAAAGTGTAAATACGTGGTATCAAGGACCAATTTGTGGCTTTTTAGAAAGTTGCATGAAACTTTTATTCAGCAAAGTACAATGCAAGGCCATATATATGTATGGGGGATCTTGGTGATAGTTTCTTCCTCCCACCCAAAAATCCAAGACATTTTCCAAAGTCAAAACCAAATCGACAAAATATAAAAGGGGACTTGCACTTTTGCATTAAAAGTGTGATTTTTCTGCTCTGGAAATGTATTTTTTTTGCAATAAATTGCGATTTCCCTAAAGCTTAGTTACACACTATAGGAAAACGAAACTGAAATAAAGTTTATGCAAATCAAGTTGTAAAAACGTGGTTTCACTAACATATTTCTATAAAGATGTTGGTCCAAATTTATCTATCCACATCAAAAGACAAGTTTGAAGCGGAGAAACTGTTTGTTTGTCAAGGCGCTCCTACCCATGTGAAAAAGGTGTGCAGAATTCTGCAGAAAATAATTTGCCCAAAATAATTCTGCAGAAAAATATTTTTTCTAAATAAAACATTCTGCACAAAAACTTCTGCATAAAATAATTTGCCTGGAATAATTCCTCAGAAACTTACTTTTTTTCTGCATAAAGCATTCTGCACAAAAAATTCTGCATAAAATATTTGCACACGACAGAATTCTGCAGAAAATATTCCCAGTTTAATAAACCCCTCTAAACAAATAAATTTCTCTAATTTACCTTAATGGTAATGAAGTCCCAGTACTGTGAAACCTCGATTTACGAACGTCTCTATTTACGAACACCACATGCTGTTTCGATTTATGAACGTTAATCCGATTTACAAACGGGACAAAACCCTGTGAGCTTCCAAAAATGTGCAAAGTTTTAGAAAATATGGCGCTAAGAAGAATCCCAAACGTTGTCGATTTGAAAAAGGACATTATAGCAAAACATGGAGTACTACGCCAAGGAGTACAATATAGCGAAATCGACAATCTGCACTATTCTAAGCAATATAGATTCGTTTTTTTTTGGTAATTAAACTGTTTTCTTCTAATATTACTGTTATATGTGAACCTTCCATGCATTTGTAACGTATCTAACACTATAATCTTGATCAGGTTGGTGTTGTGCAGAGCCCCAAAAAGCACCTATCGACAACACAAACTTGATTAAAATATGTGAAATATCGGGCAGAGTCATTGATAAGGGGGAATTAAGAGGAAAAGGCAGTGTTGAGCGAACGAGAACATTTTTCGGACCTCCTTAGTACACAAGCCCTTCGTTTCCAGGTCAGAATTCGGAGCCGATTTTTGTGCATTTTGAGATTCAACTGTCAATGAATTTTATTTCCACACATAATATTGTATTATTTCCACACATTAAACCATATCATGTTAAAAAAAAATTGATTTTTGCAACGGGGAAAATTGATTCGAATTACGAACTTTCCATTTACAAACAGGGTCATGCAACGAATTAAGTTCGCAAATCGAGGTTCCACTGTATTAGCTAACTATAACTCCCTTTTATAATGCTTCACTCTTAAGTAGTACAGGTGGCCAAGTGGGTAAAAGTATTAAGTTGGTGTTTGCAAGTTTCCAGGTTAGATTCCCTCTGCAAACCAAATCTGTGCACAATTCCACTTGATTTTCTGCAAAAAATTGTATGCAGACTGTGCATAATTATGCAGAAACTTTTTTAATTTGGGTATACCAAGGCCTTTGCACTCCACGCGCTTCATTGCAAACGGTACTTAAACTATGGTGAACTTGTCAGCTATCAACGAGGTAAATATCGTTTTTTTGTGTTCACCGTAGTATAAGCGTCGTCTGCAATGAGGCGTGTGGAGTATATCGGCCATGGTAGGAGCGCCTTGACCAGGAAAAAAATGTTTTCTTTGATCTTCACCGCCGCTTGAGCGATCACCAAAAGATTTCATGGAAACACATTTTGTTGCCAAAACGTCAAACTTTTTGCAGAAATCTGGTGAGCGTCCAAATATTGCAAGCATATTTGCAAAACCCTGTTTTTGTCTTGTGTTTCCTATATTGTGTATTAGGCATGAGTTAAAAGTGAAAATTTCAAGGTAAAAGACCCAATTTTTCTGTTTTAGAAATGTAATTTTTCTATGTTACAAGTGTGATTTCACTTGGGCCTATATTCTTGGCTTTGCCGGGCCTTTTATAATACTGGCGATCCTATCAGACAATTACATTTTACACATTATTTCACAATATGGGGTTGCTAGTAGACGGTATACTGTTACTAAACATTAATAAATTAATGATTTTCAAGACTTATGCAAATCCAAAATTTAAATTACAATTCAGTAGGCGTCTGTGAAAAAGTTTTTTTTGGAAAAAACAGGTTTTTGCTTTAAAATACTCCTTATTTAAATTCCATATACGTAGCACCTATCCAAATTTCTCTTTGAAAATCCAAGATATGTTTTGGATTAGGACACATGTGTGATGAATTGCTAACATGCAATTTTTACTTTTTGGCTTTTGTCTGCATAGATACGCTGATTTACCCTTATTTCTAACTTTAAAAATGTATATAAGAAGAAAATCTGCATGACAATGTAAATTCAAACTTGGATGACAAATAACATGTTACCTGCATGTGTCCTTTGGAAAATATAACAGGCGTGGAAAATGGCTTTGTATGCGTTTGTAGCTATAGAGCATGACTAAAAAGTAAAATGTCTGTCTTCCCCCTCCCCAAATTTTCTTAACAGGGCAAAATTGAAAACTAATTGTGCAAAACAGTGTCACAAATTTCTTTAAAAGTGGCAGCGAAAATTATACTAATTTTGTAAGGAATAAATTTGTTAGTCTTCCTACTTCTAAATTATGAAACAATAAATATTTTTTAGTCTAAATCATAATTATAAAGAAACTTTAGTGTATTGTACCAACACTCGGTTACCTGTTAACATCCATTTTGCAAAAATTATAGCTTTACTACAATTTTCTTCCTACAGATTTGCATTAACATGTATACAATTATAATCAATATTTAAATTCTTTATTCAAGCAATTATACAGGAAAATTTCTATATTAACCTTTATTAATAAAATATGAATACCCATGGCAAATATTAATATATTCTCTTTGTTAGAGGCATTCATTTATCTAGTAATTTGAACCTAATTAAAACTGCCTATAAATTAGTAAGGGAGATTTATACGTTCATTTGTGAATATTATATATGAATTAAAATCATAAAAGGAATTTATTGGCTTCGCACTTTCATTAAAAGGGATTAAAGTGAAATTTTCGAAAATTATTGTCGACTATTTCGTCTGAAATCATAATTTATCATTTAGTACAAATATCTTTACTAAATAGTGCATGCAGTTATGAACTTGGAGGTGTATTTTTATGATAGTCCTTCAAATTTCCTATTCAAGTATCCAAGTATTTTCTACTTTATATTCTGAACTAGTCGCTGAATATCTCTTGACATTTTGAGTTTTTCAAACTTTGATTACATTTTGTGTTCGAGTTTGAAAATATTAGATTAGCTTGTCCGTCACACTCTATATACATGTAGCTAAAATGAAGAATAAAACTTCTTGGTGAAATCGCTGAAGATTTTTATGTTTTTAATACATCAGAATACCAAATCATCTCACAAATATAAAATAAAATTCTGAAATCTCGTAAAATTACTGCTACAACATCTAGACATTTATGTCTTACAACTAGTACTTTACTTATTTATATGAAAATTTCGTTACGATTTGCTGTCAGTGTTCGAAAGCACCAATATAAAATATTTAAAGGCATATACCTCGTTTTATTTCTCTTCGCAGACATTAAGAAATCGAATTACTTAATTCTCTAGCATTATTAATGATTTAAAATATTATTCACCAAATAATTTCCATCTGGTTAAATTTATTAAGTATTTAAAATTTGCTAATAATTTGTTTATGACAAAATGAACTCCACAAAGTTATGCTTTTCGTTCAATCACCCCTTATAAATAATATCATTTTTCATTTTTCTTAACACTTCAAAATTATATATAAATATTTTAAAAGTCCAATATTTTTTTTAAAAAAACTGTATGTTCTTAATTGCTTCAAGTTTTTACGAAATTAATACTGTTGGAAAAAACAGGAAATTTTTAAGAATAAATCTTGCTTGAAAAAGCACGAAATAAAAGCAATTTTCTTCAAATTCGAGGTTAGTTATGATTTATACCCCACTTTTTCGTGAAAGAACATATAATGGGCTACTAATGTTCATCTCAGCATTTTTATCAAGACAGTAATGTCGAGAGTTTTGTTCTTATCTCATCTTAATATTAGAGATGCATGGCTCATGGCGACATAAAGAGCATGCATTAAAAAAGCAGCATGACTCTCAGAAATTTTTCTGTGAGGACTGGGGTGTTAGAAAATGTGGTGGAATATAATATACATATAATTCTAGTACATGATCCCTTTGATTTCTTTTGTGTACTTTATTGGACTGCTGCCCACGCGGCTTAAAGTACACTGCATGACCGTAAAATATATGGCACAAGAACTATAACAAGCATATGCTAATTGTAAACAACGTTATCATCTTAAATTACACTGATGAGTTATGATGTTGTCTGTAGTGTTTTGGTGTTGAGAGATTTTCGCAAGTGAATGCTTTGAGAAATTAAAAAGTAGGGGAGACTTGAGAGCATTAAGACACTTTTTACTGAAATTTGTTTTTTTTTGCGAATAAATAAATTATTCTGTTGATCCAAAATTGTAAGGATATAAAGTTTTACTAAGTGGCTTGTATGTATATTTTATGAAACAAATTCTATCAAATCTTCTGTTGTGGAATGTCTCATTTTGAGATACTTTATGAGTTAGACAAAATAATGTAAAAAATATATAATAACTTATAATTATCAGTGTTAGATTCATTTTCAATCATTTAGACAGATACAATGTAATAATTATTAAAACTAACAAAATTTACAAAAATGCAAATTCATAGCTTGTTAAGTAAATGTCTCATCTTGCCAAAAATCATTTGTCTCTGTTTACCCCACAAAGAGATTGCCCATAGAAACTTAAATTGCATCAAATGCGATTACATTAAACTAAAACTACTATATGTTTCTATTTATTTAGCATTAATTAGCAACAGATCTAATATCTGTAACAAAATATTCGGGTAGAAATAACAATGATTTTTCTAAGAACAAAATTTTATTTTAGAACATGAAAACCAACATTTTAAAAATCCACATAAACATTGTACACTATTTGTTGTCTACATAGGTTGTTATATAGTAGTACGTAAAGGTATTTTATATATTAAATCAAGCCAATATTCACACTATAACTACACATAATGCCACTGTCTCAATGCTCCCCAGTCTTCCCTACATAACTTCCCCATGAATAGAATATTCCAATCTGAGGCAACGAAATTGAATTAACATGTCTTTTTTGTCACATCAGCCTTACAGAAATGATCAATAGTCAAATCAACTAAATGGTGCTTAGCTATTGTTGATGCCGTCATTATTGTTGTAAGCACAATTGTGATCATTAAAATGGCGGGCTCTTACGTGTTGTCCAGTATTTACGTGACCCATTTCTTTCTCTATTGATTTTTTTTCCATTCTACGCAGTCTTTTTACTTATATCTTTTATGCAAAATTAAAGAGATTGAACTCCCACAGCTCCACATTTAGAATACATATATGTTAGCTACTGTTTATTTTGTACTTTTAACAATGTTTCAATAAACAAACAGTATTGCATGTAGAACTATCATTTGGCCTTATATGGAATTCTAGAACATCTACTTATTAAACACTCGAATATATCAGCCTATCGAATCAACTGTTTTGTAAATATTTAATTTAATTCAATTCAAATCAGTACCTTACAGTCAGCAAATAAATTCCATATGGGAGGGGCGTACCCAATCATTTTAGGAGAAGGCTCCTAGGTGCATGAGTAAGTAGCGACTTAGACATCACTGTCAGATCGAATTTTTTCTAAATCTGGACTTTCTCCAGGAAGGCTATTCCATCGTCTAATCGCATGCAAAAAAAAAGAACCAATAGCAAACATGTCTTGGCACGTAGCTCGGTCAAAGGATTTCATTGATTATGTTTACTCTATAGTGGTCGTTAGGCGTTAAAATTTGGGAAAGAAGATGCGAATTATAAGAAATATTATGTGAGGGTCGAAGCGCGAGAAAGTCCAAGAAAACGCTGAACACGCGAGTTAAGAACCGAAACTTGTTTATTACAAAACTACAACTTAAGATTAACGAAAACAAAAGCACGCGGGCAGCAACTCGCTAACCCCGAAAACAGCAACGTAAAAGAACGGGTGGGTGCACCCAAACTCCAGTGTCCGACCTGGACCACTGGCGAACCCGAACTGCCCTCTCAAGCCTCCCAGCAAACCTCGCAAGGAATGCTGGTCAGCTCGACAATGCCGAGAGGGTTACTACCTTTAACCCAGGTGTTGCATTCCACAGCAGACCCGGAATTCCCGCCATGACCCATGGCCCTGAATTCCACAACTAAAAAGTTAGAATAACCCTATAACATATCACGTCTGGACCATAACGTATGTGTCCCAATTTAGAGAGTTGAGCATTTCTATCACATACCAGTTTCCTTAATTTTTCCACAACTTCTTGAATGCGTGTTAAATGAATCAATAGGTTGATATATACCCCATAGGAAACTTCTGGAAAAATGAAACAGAAACATCGACAAATGTTTGTTACTTTAGGGTTGTGTCCTGAAATTTGGTGAAACGTTTTTTTTTTGAAAAACTGCCTTTTTGTTTCCTGGCGATCGCTCAAGAGGCAGTCAGGATCAAAGGAAAAAAATGTTTCTCGATGTTTTCTGATCAAGGCGCTTCTACCAAGGCCTGTACAGGATGATGTAGCACAGTTTATCAATTAACGTGGTTTTTAAATGGAAAGCACGTGGTCAAATTTTCTATGTCATGAAATATAGTCGTTGACAAAAGCGCTATGACCAGCCAATATGAAGCTCCACCTTATTTCACAATTTTTTTTTGGTTCATACATGCACTTGTGTTTTTTGCAAAAAAAAATCGGGAAATTTGGGTAAACAATATTGAGGAAAGCATGCTGGAAGTTTGTGTTCAGTGTTTCCCATTCTGTGAGGGTTCCAAATAGGAGCGCTATATAGTACAAACAATTTTTGTGAAATGGTGATTCCAAGAGAGATTTTTGTTAATATAATTATGGATCCCCATAAACTTGACAGTGTCAACGACAGAGAATTGAACACCATCCAAAAAGTACTCGATTTGGCAAGTTTTCCGTTTAGGACAGAAATGCGAAGAAGGGTATGAAAGAATCTTTTTGATAATAAATGAACTTTTGTAACTGGATTTTTTAATGTCTTTTATGACAAAATATATGTAAAATGCTATGTTGCAGATTGTTGCTCACAATTAGGTGGGGGTCAAGACGTAAATTAAATCCTGGGCTAAATTAAGAAAATGTGAAAACAGCATGTAATTTAAATGATGATATAATACCGCGTTTACATGAGCACTGAAAGTACATTAATTTGAGATAAATAAAAGTATCTTATACCAAGTCATTTCGTGGTTGAGTTTACATGACAAAAAAATGCTTTATTACCCACAAGCACCTTCTGTTAAATAAAACAAATACATATATGCTGTGCCAGGTTTTAGAAATAACCTGATACCCATCTTGTTTGTGTTGTCAAGAAGGCCACTGGAAACGTGAAAGTTGTCCTTTTTTCGTTTTTTAATTTTATATACATATGAGGAATCAGTGGAATTCATGCGCATTATCCGATCTTTCCTTGCAGGCAGCCATTTAAAAAAAAAACTCTCTCCAAAATTGTTATTTTTTGTCGAATCACTTTTAGCTTTAACCAGAAAAAGGAAGTGGTCATATGTCGTCTGCTATATACATTAACTTGAAGTACTTCCAATGAAACAACCCCCTTGCCCATTCTCTAAGTAAGTATGCTCAGATTAAAGCAATATACTTTTAACGCGTTTACATTGCTGACTCAATTGAAGCAAAGTACTTGCCATGTAAACGCGGTAATACCTACTCAGGATTTTGTCTAGGATGTATTCCACAACGTGACCACCTGAAGAGGGATCACAACACTATCCTTTAATTTCAATGGGTCAGGTTTACAAAAATACTCACAGTTGAATTAGGGAGGTTTGGGTGGGGGTGAAAATTGTTTGGGGTGGCTTGATGGATCAGCAAGGGGCTCCGCTGTCGTTTTTCACTTTGAAATGGTAATTTTTTGAAAATTAATGTACAAGTTTGAAAAATGTCCGTTATTTTGCGCAATCTGCCAGCAGGTGGCAGAATGAGACAGGCAAGTTGTGAGTGCAAAAATTCAAATAATAATTTAGTAAATATTAATTTTTAAAAATCTACTATTTTAAAGTGAAAAATGACAACTGAAGCCCCTTGCTGATCCATTAAACTATTTTAAACAATTTTTATTTTTATTTAATCTCTTTTTGTTTGACTGTGAGTATCTTTGCAAATTTCACCATTGAAAGGGATCAGGGTTGTAATCCCCCATAATCAGAGCAGCTTAATTTGTGGTGCGATTCTAGCAAACGAGTTCTCTAACCAGAATTATTTAACGAGTTCTCTAACCAGAATTGTCTAACGAGTTCTCTAATGAGTTTGGCAGATTTCTAAAGGTCAAAGATGGTGAAGTTTCCCCATGTATTTGTCTAATGGGAGAGCTGTTGACAAGAACTTGCAGAGAAGCTGTTAAATGACACCTTTAGAAAACTTTTGTTTTTTTAATGTAATCTTGTTCATTATGTTCCATAAAATGAAACATTTAATACACTTCCGATCGTTTTACACTGAACAAAGACGGAAAGGATGCGAAACTGATGTGTACGTGTAAATGAAATTAATCCTTGTCTTAACAGAAAGTAACGCGGGTTAAATTAAGATTGCCGTAATATGTTAATTTGTGTTCATTCATTAAGTTTCATGGCAATTTTCTGTATATTGTAGTCCCTTTACGCATCAGAAAATGCAGGCAATATCGCGTCCTTTTAAGCTTCCTAAAAAGCATAAATCCACAGTATCTCGGAACTTGCCAAGCCCTACCCGCCCTTGATTAATAGCCCGGTAGTAGGAAATAAAACAAGCTTGGGCCATTCGAAAAGGACGTCACAAAAATGGGCTGATCTCGAAGGGAAATTCTATCATAAAACTGGTGCTTAACACAAATTTAAGACATAATTCCCGACTTTTACGGTGTGTAGCTAAATTCGTTGGAACACATCCATGGGAAAATATCCTGTCATTAGTGAAGGTCCATAATGGCGCCCCCTAGCTGTGGCTGGGGTCTAACCGTCTTCTGCTTCCTATGTATATATATATTATTTGTAATCTATCTATCCTTTCTCCAATTTCCTTTGTAACCACATAGGGGCTACCCTGCTCAATGTCTGGGCTCTCTGAAGCCTTGGATGTATTTGGGCACTTAAACCCCAACGAACAACAACACAAATTTAGGCATAATTTCTGAGGTTTTAAAAATTCAAGTACATTTGGGACTGGTGACACATTTCTTCTGGTGTCCCTTTCACGGACATCCCAAACTCAATTAAATAAAAAAAAACTGAAAAAACTATCATCAGTAGACTTTTATAATTGCTTCCACCTAACCCTTCCCGTCCACATGCCAGCAGATCCCCACTCCTATCACATACCAGCAGATCCCCTCCACCCTATCACACGCCAGCATATCCCCTCCACCCCATCACTCGCCAGCAGATCCCATCCACCCTCCGTCACATGCCAGCATATCCCCTCCGCCCCACCCCATCACATGCCAGCAGATGCCCACCCTCGACACCATCACAGGCCAGCAGATCTCCTCCACCCTACCCAACTTCATCACATGCCAGCAGATCTTCTCCACCCCCTCCCCATCACATGCCAGTAGATCCCCTGCACCCTACCCCACCTCATTTATGCCAGCAGATCTCCTCCACCCCTGCCCATCACATGCCTGCAAATCCCCTCCACCCCATCACATGCTAGCAGATCCCCTCCACCCACCCCGTCACACGCCAGCAGATTCCCTCCACCCACCCCCACCTCATCACAGGCCTGCAGATCCCCACCCCCACCCTCATCACAGGCAAGCAGATCCCCCATCACATGCCGCAGAGTCCTTCCACCCACCCCGCCCCCGTCACATGCCGCAGAGTCCATCCGTCCACCCCGCCCCCGTCACATGCCAGCAGATCCCCACCCCGATCACATGGCAGCAGATCCCCTCTACCCCTCACCCCACTCCATCACATGCTTGCAGATACTCCGCCTCTTGTGGATGTCCTTTTTGAATGGCCCCTTGGCATGGGCATGCGCGGCAGCACCATCAATTTCCACTCCTATCCCTCTACATTGAATGCTTCCACCACTAGATCTGGTTGCTGGCGGGCTTCTATTGGATGAGGAATGTTAAACAAGTTGCATGAAAATCATACGAGCTCTGTTCAAACATCTCGTTTCAGAATCAGTTTTTACAGCATTGCATTCGTATCATTTCCCATATCTTTACTTAGGCGCTACAGTCGCATTTAAATTTTGTATTTTACTGCAGTCCTGAGAGCCAAATATTGTATTTTGTCACCGTGCCGTGGATATGGAATGAGGCACCAACTTTCGCAGCACATACTGGTGACCTCTCCAAAAAGGACTTTCGCCCTTGTTATGGTACGTTCATATATTTTACAGTATTTTATAGTTTAACTCACACTCAATGTTTAGTAAGAATAACTTTTTTTCAAAAACAGCTGCATCTTGTTTGCAGCACCAGAAGTTTGTGAAATGGTTTTAGTAGAGTGTGTTATGCCGACTTAGTTTAAATAAAGGACTTGGATTTCGTTGAAATCCTGCATTCCTAAAAGTGGAATTAAGAGGGGGGGAAAAAAGATGGAAAGTGCTCGCCACATTCATCGAATTGATAGAAACCATGACAACCCTGAAGGTGATTTTCACGAGGATTTCCCTGCAAATTATCGATGCTTGACAAAAACCGTATTAAGTTTTCGGATCACATGACTGCTAAGGACGTTGGCACATGTAGTAGTCGTTGGAATGCAAAATCCAAGTTTTAGGCCCCTCTCCAAAAACTGATTAAAATCTCTGAAAGAATCAGGAATGTGCATATGGTGTAGCTTTGAACTTAGTTACCCTTAGGGCAATAAAATTGATGACATTTGGAATTCTCGCTTTATTAATTTTGGTGCAGTTATTGTCGGAATGCTGGGAATTCTTGATGTTTTTGTGTTGCTTAGGGCATATACTACCATGCACGTTGTAGAAATGAATCTGCGTATAAAATGATTTAATAAGCTCAATCCATTCACACCAGTTATATGTGTCAGTTCCGTTACATTCCGTGAAATGTGCTTCAGTGAAAATTGAAGTTTATGTTAATTGAAGCATTTACAAACATTCTTCGCAGTGCCGTACTCCCTAATGTGTAGGTACTTTACTTGATTTGTCTGAAATATATGTGGAGAAAAATTAGTTGTCTGTCTCTAGTTGATGTAACTTTATTTAAAAAAAATACTAAATGTAAAACACAGGAAACTTTGTAATCGACCAAGTTATAAGCTGACGAAACACCGCCTTTCATACCTTAATGGCGTCAAATTTTGTCGCATGACGGATTTCTGAAAGCTCAGCTTTACTTTATTTTAAAATATCACGGGAATTGGGTTTTGACTTTGGTTTATGGATTCGTCACACTGTGTTGCATTCTGTAAAGATATATAGGTTACTTTAATGTTTTCGGAAGATCTGATCATAAAAAAATGCACTCAAATCCAGGGTTCATATGCCTATAGTACACGTACACTAGATGAAACATGAAACTGAAACATTGTTTCGCAAATATGTTTGTGCAGATATGTTTTTGATATGTGGATGCTCACCAGATTTCTGCATTTAAATTTCATGAAAGTTTTGGCCAAAAAACGTGTTTCCATGAAACATTTTAGTGATTGCTAAAGAGGCGGAGAAGATCAAAGGAAATCAATGAAACATTATTTCATTTTTAAGGCGCTCCTACCAAGGCCTTTATACTCAACTTGCTATGAAGCGAATATCGTTTTTATGTTTCGCGCTAGTATAAGCATTGTCTGCAATTAAGTGCGTGGAACAAACTTTGACCAGCAAACAGTTTCTGTGTGGACAATTACATTTGGACAAACCTGTTTCTAGAAATATGTTCGTGAAACCGTGTTTCGACAACTTGGTTTGCAGAAACTTTATTTCAGTTTCGTGTTACAGTTATAGTGTGTAGGCTAGATACAAAAACAGTGATGTTAGAATTCTTTACAAAATATTGTTTGTTTGTTTGTTGATTTTTTACGATGGCCTAAGTATATCTGCAGCTAAGGCTAAGCAAAAACGCCAGGGAATGAGCCTTCATCACCTACCTGGAAATTTCGCCTACGAGAGAGACTTCCACCCCCACTCGAGGAATCTTTAACGTGCAACAATCTACACGGGACCTTGGTTTTAACTCTCACTCAAAAGAGCCGCCAATTAGGGAATTTCTCCCATCCTTATAAATTCCCACAGACCTCCACTGGGGAGCGAACCCCGCATCATAGGATCGAGATGCAAGCGCAACTGCTGGCGTCGGCCATAATATTTTTAGATTAGTTCCTTGCCACATCAAAATTCCATCCTATCGTTTTTGTGACCAACCGTGCTCACACATTTTATATCAAACTAAAACCCATTCACTACGTGTTAAAGCAACATCAAAAGATAAGATTCCACATTTTTATTTCCTAACATGTTGTATATAGTTCATGACGATTTCAACCATCAATCGAAACTACCTTTAAATAAGGGCACAAGTGTCCAATAACCAGGTATTTCAACAAGGATATACTCGAGTAGCTGGGTAGTTGAAAACCCTTGCCAACCCCAGCGGTCAAGTGGTTTACGTGCTTGCCTTTCGATCCTAAGGTGTGGGGTTTGCTTCCCAGTCGAGGTCGGTGGGAAGTTTTAGGAATGGGAGAAATTCCCTGAGTGGTTAATGACCACCCGTTATACACCCAATAAACAACTTTTAGAGTCTCAAGCTGGTGCTACTTCACTTGGCTTTACATCAACATATCCTCCCATATACCATGGTCCTATATCAGCGCTGTACCTCTTAGCAGCGTTAATTTCGCCCTACTGGGGACAAACACTCAATTAAAAAAAATCGATGTTTTAAATACTTTCATTGGTTAACAGTAGCATGGCTACTAAAGCCGGCTCTCCTCCAAGACTTAAGCCGGGTCTCCACCAAGACGTACACGTACGTATAAACACGTTTTTACAATAGCTGTACAATTTTGATATTTACTTATTATTTAAAAAATGGCGGCTGAAACAAAACCGAAGGGCAAACTTTTTTGCATATGTTTGTAAAAACGTGTTTATACGTACATGTACGTCTTGGCTGGCGGAAATCCGGCTTTAGTAACATAAGTCTGGTGTTGATTGTTGCACGTTAAAGACCCCTTGAGAGGAAAAAGGGGAGGAGTCCTTCCTCATAGGCAAAATTCCCAGGTAGGTGGTGAAGGTTCATCCCCTAGTGTTGGTGTTTAGCCTTAGTTGCAGAAATATGCCAACGATAAAAATCAGCAAACAAACAAGTTGAAAACCAGAGTTATTTCGATTTTATACTTGTAGTTATCTGTTCTGCACTTACTTACATATAAAGCTCTACCCATTTCATGCAAATTAAATCAAACTCCGGTTAAATATTCATAACATGTACAGTATGTAATGTATATTTTCTTTGGTTTTTCTACAATATTTATGATGCATCGTTCAGTCGATTCCTTTGAAGTTTAGCGGACACTGCGAGCATATATAATGATAGTAATTCATTCTTTTAAGTGATTGCGATCGTTGATGTGCAGGGAGTAAACAAACATTTCATGTCAACGGGCATTAAAAATCATCCCAAACTTCCCATTACCGATGTTGTCTTCTGCGAATTTCATTAAGTATCTCCACGCTTCAAATGTTATTTGATCCATTGAAGCAGAAAACCACACTTTATTGGTCGAAAAGCAGGATTTATTCGTGCTCGCCCTTTTATTTCCACCTTACGGAAGCAAAATGGTTTCCGATTCGTATTTTTAGAAAAATACTGTTATGTTAATGGGATAAACATATGCGGCGAACGTGATCTACATATAACGACATTGTTAATATAAATTAGACAAACAAGGCATTTGCCAGAGTAAATATTGCGCACTTCGAATTTTATATTATTTGTTTGCAAAGGGCAGTCCAGCGTAAAGCTTTTTTTTCTTATACTATTATGTTTTAAAATACAGACGATTCCGCTTATTTGGGCCAAATCTCAAAGAACAGAAACTAACCCAAGGAACCAACAGTAAATTTACATGTTTAATTGGGA
>JAQGBW010003771.1:0-15394 GCA_034698625.1 Julus scanicus | reverse complement strand
TAAATTCTGTGAAATATTCACCCAGACTGTCTTGAGAAACTTGTTTTTATCCTACTCTTTCCGTGTGTCCTGTCACACGCAACGTTTCCAGTCAATTATCGCAGGATATTCAATGCTGAAGTTTAGATATCAAAACAAAATATTTTTTTATATTAATCATGAAACATTTCTAGACAAGGAAACTCGTGCTAACATGAAGAAAACCAGGACTTCGAGCAAACTTTTAATAAGATCTGATTGGTTATTCCGGTTCGAGTTATACAGTGCTCGTAAATGCACTTATTATCAGCAGGAATGAAGTTTTTTAAAAATGTAATTGAAATTATCCAGAATGCACAAGGCCTAGTTGCGACAAAAGATTGATTTCTAATGAGACGGGATTTCCAAATTGCCACTGCAAACGCGTTTTATATGAAGGCAATCTTTTTTATTTCACTCAAACTCCCTTCTGAAACTTGTGTAGTTTGGTAGAACTCTACGGAGGGTAGTTTTGGACAAATTGTCACCATGACTGTGTCTGGTCCCTACGTTCGGATTCACCAAAGGTAAATATGTTTCATAATTTGACATGTTTTTGTTTGAAATGACGTTCTTGCAATATATTTCCACACAAATTGCTACCAACTAATTTTTTGGGGATTATTGTAGTAAAAGTGGGTTGATTTGTAGTGATGCATGACCTCCATTATTTAGAACAAATCCACAAAAGCTCTATAGTTTTAAAAATCACTTTTACAAAATTGATTTTAACTGTTACCTGCACGACAGGAAGAAATATAGTGAATTTAGTAAGTTTAACTCTAAAAGGAAATGATGTTAAAGTTTATCATGTTCACAAAACACAATTTTGCAAAAAGTCCACAATGGTTTTTTGTGATTAATCTAATCTATTAAAACTACACACTGTGAGTCATAAAAAAGTAGAACCCAATACAAAAAAAAACACAACTTCGTGAAAAATGATTCGATTTAAATGAAATTCGGCACTTAGTAGAACAATAGTGTAGGAACAAAAATGAATTATAAAATGTGCTCAAAATGTTTTTTGGTGGCCTTTACATAAGCCCGGAGTCAAACGTGTCATTCTTTGATTGACGAATCGTACGCCGGTCGAGTTCAATCCAAGTTGTCTTAATTCATAGTTTGAAGTCTTCGATATTATTAATCTTCGATTTATTAACTTTTTCTTGGAGAAATCCCCAAATTTTGTAGTCCATTGCATTTAAGTGCGGACTGTTTGGTGGCCTGTGGTTGGGTTCGATGAACTGTGGCACTTCCCGTTGCAGCAGTTCAACTGTTTCTCGAGCATGGTCTTGTTAAAAAAAATGAAAAATCCGAGATTTGTCGCATGTCCGGAAGAAGTTTTTATGTTTCTACACTATTTTTCTATGTAAGCGTCAAATTTCATTTAAATCAAAGCATTTTTCACGAAGTTGTGATTTTTTTTATTGGGTTCTACGTTTTTATGACTCACAGTGTATGTGTGTTTATATTTTAGAAGGCAAAAAATATAAAATAATGGATCTTAATTTCAGCTAATTAACAGATGTTTGTATATGTCACCTCTACTATAAAATTGGAAAAAATAATTGCAAATATAGTTTTCATATGAAATTATGCAGATGTTCTCGACGTGACCTTACCTCTAAAAAGCGTTTCTAGTTTCATTATAAACGTGTAAAGTTTTTTGCCACATTTTTATTAGCTCACTTGATAGGTTTTATTAGCAAAAATGTTCAATTTTCGCCTAATATGCTTGAGGCATTTCTCCCACTTCCGTAGCATGTCACCCCCTTCCGGCGGCGATGGGCATTCAGACATCTTCATAAACAATAACCCGAAGCTGTATAATTAATCCTTAACCCCGGTTTTAACTGCCCCTTTTCTCCATCATTATTTCGTGTTGTTTTAATTTTTAGGATAACAAAGTAGATCCTAAAAAATGACATCTTAATTGAAGTTTTGGCACGTTTAAAACTATGATAGAAATAATTAATTGTAAAAGATGGTTTTAAAAATGCACGTACATTTGGGACTGAGGACACAATTCTTCTGGTGTCCATTTCTTCTTTCACTGACCTTTAAAACTCAATTCAACAGAAAATCAAAAAACTGAAAAATACCATCATTAGCAGACGTCCATTATAGGGGTACTCAAACGAATTTTCACTTTTGTAGTTGGACTATCTGTATTTAGCCCACATATGGTGCGCATGCGCATTCGATTCAAGCAACTCTGTCAAGACCCACTGAAAGAGTAACTTGCAGTTCAAACTTCCGTTTTTCTCCAGCATTTCTGCAAGCCCCATTGCAGTAGGTCCAACCAATTTGGTGTCATTTCAAAAATTGTGTCAGCACATGTACTATGGCCGAAATTAACTGATAAACTGCAGACATAAGTGAAATTTTTGGGGTCTGTTTAAGTACCCCTAAAGGGTTTCCCCACATGGAAAAGAAATGCATATAGATTGAGACACTGAAATGCATTTCAAAATGTATTTTGAATGCATTTTGAAATACATTTTAGAAGTGCATTTTCGGTCTGTCAATCTATATGTATTTTAAATGCATTGCAAATCATTGTAAATATATTTCTGTTCCATGTGGGATCCATGGTGTCCACATGTCAGCAGACTTTCTCCCCTACCCCTCTTGAGGACGTTGTTTTTAAATGGCCCCTAAGGGGTTAAACTAAACAAGATGGTCAAAGTCATTTGATGTGATAGTTTTTTAAATGTCTTCCATGTTTTTGATATGGGTGAAAATGTAACTGTTGATTAAGTCCTTGAACATATAGTGAGTTACTCCTAATAAAAATCCATTTTATGGGCTTTCACCTGAATAGCAATTGATAAAAAACCTGATTTTTCATTAAGGAAATTAGAGAAAACCCAGTGTGCCGTGAGAATTTTAATATCATGTTGTGTGCCTTTAGTTGAAAAAGGCTGTAAAACATTGCATCAGTTGGTACTTGCCATCACGTAGTTGTGGTTGGTTGAACAGCATAATTAGCCTTTATAGTTTTTAGAAAATCTAAAAATTTATTTTGGTGACCATCCCTTGAATTTCAAATGCCATTTTCCACCATCTTTACTCGCAAATAAACATTAAACAAAAACTTTTAAAAATGCAAGAGATGCAAATTACTTTGACCATTATGAATATGCCTCAGGTGGAAAAGGTGAGAAGACGTGCAAAATTATGATGTTGGTCATTAGTGTCTGCTGCTTTGATATGCCTGAAATTTATTCAAAACATAATAAGGTTGGTTATGGGCTTGGGAAGCAGTTTTGCCGGTCGTTTTAATAATGTGGCAAATTTCAGACTTCCGTCTTTTACATGAATTTCCCACAAAATGTTGAAATTCCAAAACATAACCTGACCTGTCCCGCTTTTATTAAAAAAATCAGGAAATTTGATAAAGTGCAAACTTACCCAAAATCTTATTTGCAGGACAGGCAATACGAAAATTTATGTACCAGAATAATTATTTTGAGTGCTAACTAAAACTAGTTACATAAATTCTTTATAAACAAATTAACACATTGAATAATTGCCTATAAAACTTTTGCCCTAAAAATTAGTTTTGGCTCCTAAGCTGGTGTAATAAAATACAAATTTACTATAACGTATTTTGATTAAAATATATCCTGAACTATCCTAATGAATCAATTATAAAGACATGTCATAATTAAGTTTTCATAAATTTTTCAGACTGGGAGTGATGCTTATCATAATATTTAATATCAAACTGCTATACAGGGTGGCTACAAAAAAGGGGAACGTTTTTCATAAAATCGTTACTTTTTTGTATTTTAATCAAAGTAAATCCAATTTTGCAAAACAAAAAAGTTACGATTTTATGAAAAAGGTTCCCATTTTTTGTGCCCACCTCAAAACAAATTTCGAAGAAAATGTAATAAATCTATAACATAGATTAATTACTACATCATAAGTAAAAATCGTATGCCGAAAATCAATCATTAAAACGTATTTTTTTAAAATTTTGAACAAATCCTAAAACATTCTTGACAGCAAACATGCAACCCATATCGATGTGAACATGACTTATTATTGTAAGAACTACAGTTCAACATAACTTATTTGCCTAAATACTTACATGACAGTTTTCGTTGAATATTCATCTTTAATGTGTTATGGCAATTTTAGGTTTTCGTAATCTCATCGAAGTGGAACAAGCACGAAGATTTAGGACTTGACATCTCGTTAATCACGTTGGCTTCTTGAACTTTCACCTTGTACAATCTTTTATTCAAACTTTTTTTATTCATATATGTTTGCAGTTTTGTGTGCACGTATGCCTAAACATCAAACAGAACATAAGTTCACAAAACCAAGGCGGCTGTTAATACAGAAGACCTGACATTGTATCTAAAATGCTTTTAAAAAAATGGAATTTTAGTTTAGGTATAAGTAATGAAAGAGGGCAAAGGTTGGATTTTGTTTTTTAAATTTTTATTTTTATACATATGAAGGATTAAGATGAAGAGCTGTATCTAAATTTGTTTTAATAGACTCGATCATTACCCTATTGATTGTCTTTAGGCTGCAACAACACCACGTGATGAACTTATAAATAAGTTGTCACGGATGTGGTGAGATACACTAATCCCTGTAGCATGGATATGGACTTAGTTTTTAAGCGGGTTGAACCCAAGTTACCCCCTTTACAAAATAGTCCAAAATTCGTGCCATGTCTCTTGCCAGTCGAAGGATTAGTGTCCGTCTGGATCAAACAAATGAAGATTTTTGTATCATTAAACACTATCCATCAACCTTACACGCAACCAGCTGGCATAATTGGGCAAACACGATGAGGTCAAGAAACTTGTCCCTAACTTCAGTGCCCATCAGATCCTCTTTTGGACACCACGCTGAGGAGTAGCTGTCGATGGCGAGTTAAACCCTCATTAATTTCAAGCATCACTTGCCACAAGTTGAAGTGCAAAAAGAGAGGAAAGCTCGATTAATCCGCTAATGTGCCAAAAATGCCGCCGACTGCTGACAGGATGGATCTTCAAACCACTCAACTATTTTCAACAAGCCTCAAGCCACCAAACCGCCCTCAAGACAGACAGACGCCATCTTGACATTACAGCATTTTCAAACACTGTAGAAGTGCTCCTTGTGACGGTTCTGTTTCAGCGTATAGTCACATTGGTCCTTCTGTACGCCGAAGCAGAGTCGCTGCATGGATGTACGCACTGTCATCGGCTACCGGTAAACCAAAGAGATTTCAAGACCATGGAATTTGGAATGAGTCGCTGTATGGACATATGCTCTGTCATCGATCAACCAAAAGATTTCAAGACCTTGGAATCTGTAAGCCGAGTCGCTGCATGGACGTACACACTGTCATCGGTTAACCGGTCAACCAAAAGATTTCAAGACCATGGAATCTAAAAGCCGAGTCGCTGCATGGACATACGCATTTTCATCGGCTAACCGGTCAACCAAAAGATTTCAAGACCATGGAATCTAAAAGCCGAGTCGCTGCATGGACGTACGCATTGTCATCGGCTAACCGGTCAACCAAAAGATTTCAAGACCATGGAATCTAAAAGCCGAGTCGCTGCATGGACGTATGCACTGTCATCGACTAACCGGTAAACCAGAAGATTTCAAGACCATGGAATTTGGAAGATGATTCATTATTACTGGATGCCCAGATGGCGTACTGTGCATTTTGACTTTTCTTAATGGGGAGCCCACACCTGTTAGTAAATATCCATTCGCAAAACTTGTCTCTAGCACTTGATCCGTTCTCGTTGCAAAAAAATTTGTGTCCAAAGAACCATCTTCGTGTTGAACAATGACGAGGTTGGCTAAATTCTGTTAGATGCTACAGCTAGACATTTTTATTAATATGGGGACAGAATAAGCTTGGGAACGGGGGCACCAGTTTTTCCTTAGTTATTATGATAACTGTAACTGTTGCACATCCAGTACTACTTGAGTCGCTGTATGGACATATGCACTGTCATCGATCAACCAAAAGATTTCCAGACCATGGAATCTGTAAGCTGAGTCGCTGCGTGGACATACGCACTGTCATCGGTCAACCAGAAGACAATGGAATCTAGAAGCAAGATAAGTTCTGGAGCAGTGGCTGAAGCAGACACTGTATATTGGCTTCACAGGCATGAATTTAATCATGTCCCAGAGGCAATGATAAGATTTAAGTCACTCATACTCAGTTATACTACCCAACTACTCGAGTCGTGCAGAGGACATCATCTCATTGACTTGTCATGGTTTATCTTCATATACTGTATTTGAAACAAGAGCTCAGTTTTGTAAATGACTTACTGATGTCTGGATGTAGGGTTCTTATTGTCATCGTGAGCATTTGCTTCAAATGGAATATCGATCACTTGCACAAGTTATGCTTTAACCTAAATATTACACAATCTATTTGCAGGAACAAATTTTAGGTGCTGTTGTGTCTCCCTCGATGAGTCTCTTAGAGTATTTTCTATAATTATAAGAGTTAAATGCAACTAAATCAGGTGTTATATACGCAACTTTGTAAAAGGTCCAATTATGATGATTCTTGCATAGATATTGCCCAAGTTTTATATGCAAACGTCTGCTTTATATCTCATTTGAGGAGTTTATTACTTAACTTTCCAGCTTCCTTGTACAAGATGCCATTATATTTAATTGCAAGATTGTAAAACATTGACCAATAAACACTTAAAAAACGATTTCGTTATATTGTCATTACGTGAATTTTTTTTGCATGTCTGTTCATTCTCCACTGTATGACATATTAAAGAGACATAGAATTGAAGACATCTATGAAGTTAGGTTTTATTGTCCAACTTACTGAAGAGAACATGAAAAATAAATGTAAACCAGTGAAACTGACTAAATGTCAAAAATACATACGGTGCACCATAGTCAATTAAGAGTTAAGTGCTTGTTCACGAAACTATTCTTAGCATTATTACAGAGATAAGTTCTGAAGAAAGTATGCACAACACGATTTGCCTAAATTATGTTTTAGCTTCATATTCATACATGGTCACGTGCACCTTGATTAAAAAAAGGAAAGTTGGCTAAATAAGATGTAAAAGAAACGGTTTCTGTGACAGTAAAGCTTTTACCAGTCGTTTGATTCGTCAAACACCTTGTTTAAGGAACTTGATTTTTCTACATTTTTTATCTTCTTTTCTACTGTGATTTTTTTCTTGTCATCATCTTGATCGCTGCTTAAATCCGCCACTTCGTCACTCGAGTCACTTTCGATTTTACTCTCGGTGTGCTCGCCATCTTCTTGACTGTCCTCTGACATCTCATCTTCTTCAGGAATGACATCCACAGCCTTGCGGGACTTCCCCTGCCTGAAAATAATTGGAAAGTTTACTATACATCGAATGTTTTTGTCAGACTGATTTTTACAAATTTATGCATAAACCAGTTTCTGTCCCTTAAGTGAAGTTTTAGACGTATCCCTATTATTGGTATGGAGATGAAGTGATTTGCAACTCTTATTGTTCCTCACAGAGCACATTATTTTATTCAAAACTTGATTTTTCTTTACTTTGAGAAAAAAGAAAATCTCTAGATATAAAAAACATATGGTCTGCAAAAGTAATTTTAACTACATTTTGTGTGCCTTGAATCCAAAATAAATTGAAAATCACTGATTTGAGAGTACAAGTGAATTTGTATGACAACCGTAGTCACAAAGGCTTTAAGGAATTAATCCTTCCATTTTTAAAGGTTTTCAGTGAGTCATATAAAGGGATAACAATTTATTTAGCAGTTGCAAAACCTACTAAATTAATATATGTATAGGTGTGTAGGGTCAAACCACCCTAGCCACCAGGGAAATTTCAGGGAAATATAATTTGGTCATTATGTCTACTACTGTTAGTAGTTGTCGTTAGGCATTAAAATATGGGAAACAAGATGTGAATTACAAGAAAGGTTAAAACCTTTGAATAACCCCATATGACCCCATAGAACTAAAGATGGGAAGACTACTAAATTATGTATGGTTCTCCCATAAAGTAATAACCTCCCTGACATTTCCAGTTTTTAAAACAATTTGTCCTGACTATCTTGTCTGAGAAAATGTTTTAAAACACAATTTACTATGTGCAGCAAACCACCTTAAATTTCACTTTATATCACACTAAATACTTTTGAAATGATTTTTTTCCCTTGTCATAACTGAATTAAAAATAGCTTATGTAGGTGCCATTAAATAGTTTTTTCGGCTAAAAAAAAACGTGTAAAAACAAAGGATGTCAATTTTTGTTTACGTAAAATGATGTTCAGGTAGCTACAAATTATATTTAACAGAAATTTCTACTTTGAGATCATTGTCGATCTCATTGATCTCAAAAAAGGCATATTTGTATTTAAAGAATTTGGTGATAAAATCAAATTTAAGTCTCGTGTATGTAAGCAGAGGAAACCACACAGACTCTTGTTTTTTTACTGTAACTTTTTTCACTAAGCGAAAATTGCTCGAAGGAATAATAACTTTGGGAAAGGAACAGGAAAAAGTTAATTTAGAAAATGCAAAATCACGAGAAAAAAAATTGGGTTTGGTCAAGCGCAAATACTGTATATTAAGCCATGCATGTTAACTGGGGTTAAACGTGGAATGCTAATAGACTGGAAACGTAACAAAATCTCAACTTTTAATTTATACTTTTCGCAAAAAGTAATCCCACTGCATGGTCAATCCCCTAAATCATTCCATTGAAAAAATGATATATTTAGCTGTAGGGACGAAATGCAAAATTGATTTTTTCAAATTCCGGGTTTTTTCTATCATTAATTTATGACCCCCTTGTTAGATTTTAGAATCAATTGTAAACGATATACAAGTAATTTATATAGTTGATTCAAGCCGATGGCATTCTTGTATGTATATTTGTTACTGTTAACCTTGAAAAGTAGTTAAATTTTATGCCCGAAAATATCTTTCATAATAAAATCGACAACATTTTTCTTTGCTAACAATAGCAGATTTCCGACGTCTTTTGCATAAAATTTCGGTTATTTTTCTCGGAGGTAAATCGAGTTCTAATGAACCGTAACAATAGAAATTGTTCACCAAATCCTGTTTTTTCAGAAATTTTACATAATTTCCTCTAATCCGATATACACTTTGCTTTCTACTTGATACTGTCGAGGTCTTATTCTTGCATCAACTTTTGATCTTGTTACAAATAGTTAAATAAGATTTTTGAATTATTGAGATATTTTTGACTAAATCTGCCAATAAATTAGGCTTAATCCGGGGTTAATGATGGGTTACAACATGTGAGCAGTGCTAATGCCATGTATAAGGCTCATACACCGCCAGGGAACGTTCCCCTCATTAAGTCTGATGTTAATGCAAGTTAACAAACTAATTTAAACGGAGGTTAAGAAAACAGTCGTCAAGTACTGTAGCTGTTTAATAAGATATTCTCACCGAACACAACAATCAGCACTCAGCAACATGTTGATGTATTCATTGTTTCAGGTTTGTCATGAGTGTTTGTTTGTTTGTTTGAGGTTTGCATGTTTCATGTTGCGTGTAGCATGTTGCCTTCAGTGGAGACCCAGCTTAGGGATTACAAAATTAGGGCTAGAATGTGTCTTTGTAGACTACATTTAAAGAACTTCAGATAGCAACACCACATGCAAGATGACTTTTTAACCAATATAAAACAGGGTTCAAATTATGATAGATTCTAACTTCTAAGCTTTTGGTCAATGCCTTCGTTTAAGTACAGGGTCAAAAGTGTACGAAATCCCCACCCCATTTGAACCGGACCCGGCAAGCTCATTGGGCTTGTCCAATTAAATTATGAATTATTAGTAAAGGAGGCAAATAACATTTGCCTGATATCATATACAAGAAATTAAAATGGAAATAGACGAGTTTTTTGTTTTCGATAAACATGATGACCCGATGGATTTGCATTTGTTTTCAAAGAAACTTGAAGTTTGTTAACGGACAAAAAAAAAAAATGACAGTTTATTTGATTTTTTGTGTGGTTAGTTTACCAAGGCATTTCTAAGTTAATTTGAATTGCAAAACCTATGAAATTTCAAGGGCGGATGCAGGATGCTAAAAAGGAGATTGCTGTCGTGTAAGTGTCTTGAATTTTTAGCAGGATTTTTGAAACGCTAAATCCAACATAAAGTGACCCGCCATTTAAATTGATTTAAGGCGATATTAAAAGCAATGTCTTGAATGAAAACTACAAACAGCCTCGTAAAAATTAGATTACCAGCATGAGGATTTACAACATCCAAAAATTTCCTGGACGGTGAGGAATCTGTCCCAGACATAATAAAAGACAGTAAACAATCTTTACCGGCATGTGACATATCCCCATTCCCTATTGTCAGACATGGGAAATGTAATAACTTGTCTGAAACCATAGTAAATCTGACAAACCCAGAACAAGCACTAGTAGAGGACATAAAAAACCAAAAAAAAATGCATTGCTTTTTACCAGAGTGATGAGGATGTTCAACTACTAACTATTGAGTCATCAAGATTGTGACTGTTTTAGAACATTTGCCATTAAAGCATTTATCGGTCAGACATATCCCTATATCTGTAGGTCGTCAAACTAATGCTATCTTGTTTTTAAAGGAGGCATGTTTTGCAAATAAGTGTAGTGGATAATCTGCAAAAAATCCTCTCAATGCAAATGCACCATTTCATGGCAATTATGCACTTAATTTACAGTATTAAGAATGCCTAAAATGTTGCTAATTAGCTAATAATGTTGCTTTCAAAATTTTGATATGTTGTCCCTCTTTTTTGAACAATTTGGTTGTCAAATGTAATTCTTGTATGAAGCTGCCATACTGTAGTTAAGCATTAACATAATTTTTGAAACTGGTTTTCTTGAAATACAATAACTATATGCAAAAAGCCAACTCTCTACTAATGATGGAACTCAGTGTACTTCAATGATGTTTTCTTTTAAGTTACTATGACTGATAAAATCATAATTTTGGATGCATTTGCCTCGAACTTTGAACATATTGAATGGTGAGATATGTGAAATTTTCAATAGTGTATATATATATATATATATATATATACAAGTATATATACTTGTACCTCAAAAGATGTGATCATCCATCATTATAAAATCATGCTTAAAGTGGCATTTGAGAGTATTTACTCTGATGCATCTCAGGTAGCAATTCGATTTTTATGGAAATTTGAGGTCACATATAGAAAATTGGCTATTAGGCGAGTTACATTTTAACCTCATTTTTTGGTAAATTCTCTTGTAATGTAGATAAGGACATGTATAAGCTAATAAATGTGACTTAAGTTTAATGTCTAATTAAACACTTTGGTGGGGAAGGTCATAAGTATTTCAGTAGATTAGTTTTAGTTGGCACTACCTGAGGTAGTGAGGTAACTATCAGAAATCTTGGTGACAAGTCTGATATTTTTTTTATATATGACACCATTAGGGATACATTAGACAGTATGGTTGTTATTTTCTTTGACCTTATTATGTGGAGTTGAGTGGAAGCATATGCTTAAAATTACCTGCAATTCGCTCTAATGACAGAAAAGGTCAGGATTTTATTTTATGGCATGGAAATATAATACTATGCGTGAACATGCACTTTAAAATAATGAACCCAACCACTGGAACCAATACTTCCTCTAACCGTTAAAGAAATATCTGCAAGAAAATGCTGCAATTCCCTTACTTTTTTGAAGTATTATTTTAGTTAAATTCTAGTATCCAGTAGGTATCAAGGTATTCTTTAGGTTTATTATAGATATACAAATTTGAAACCTTTGCAAAGAAACATGTTTCTATTGGTGTTATGGTGCTGACCTCAACCTCCATGATGCAATACACCCAATCACGACTAGCCCCTTCCCACTCCCACCTCCCAGTTTGATATACTGCTGATGGAAAGGTAAGGAGGGAAGTTGAGAACATTACTCCAGCAATTACACCATCCCTTCCCCAAAAAATTACAATGGCACAATTTCATGTCATTTTCTGGGATACATTTTAGGTTTCCACTGTACACCTATATACAGCCTTTCGCTATAACAGCCTTTTTTAATTATGGCACTTTTTCGATTTACGGCCCACACTGCTTCATTATAGGGCCAAAAAAAAGTGCTGTAATTATAGAAAGTGGCCAAAAAAATGTGATAATTTACCCCAATTTGCACAAACAAGTTCGGATTTTGCCAACAATAAAACAATTTATGGGGTTCAATGCAGAAAGAATTGATTCGTTATACTTTTCCGCTATACTGCCAACTTTGCCGGAACGTATCTAGGCTGTAAAGCGAGGTATGGGTGTATACCTAAAGGTTACCAAAATGAAATCTTGTCAGGTTTCCCTGATAAACCTCATGGGGAATATTTTGAACCCGATCAAACTTTTGATACCTGCTGTAGATACTTTTGTGATACCTCAAAATACCTTAATTTTATAAACTTAAATGAAACTTTAAAGATACATAAACATTTTTATAAGGGCTTCTAACATTTGCTTCCATTCGAACATCAGATTTAACACTGTTAACAGCGACCCCTACTAGCACTGCTTTGAATTATAGGATAGTTTTTATTAGTGTGAAAAAAGGTAACATCAGGCAGGTATAGTTCAGAAATATTTCACACTAAATCACAATATCTAAAAAAAATAGCATCTCTAGAGTTGGTCAACAGTAATGGAGAATTAAAAAAAGTTTAACAATAATAACGTATTCATATATTCAAAGAGGTGCTCCAGTGGAGACTATTTGACATGTTTAGTCCAAGATGACTAAATTTGCATTCCATTACACTTCTGGCATGGTGGTTCCTATGCTCTACAATGCTCCTGGGCCCACCTTCTGGCGGAAACAGAGCCCACACACAAAGCACCATGTAGAGAAAAAGTTAAATGGTTGACAACCTCTGACTGACATCCTCACATGTTTCCGGTTCCTAAGTCAAAGTTGAAACCGAGAATAAAAATGAGGCTCACCGCTATTCTTTGGAATGCTAATGTGGGTAAATAAATTTCGACAGTCTGTCAAGCTAATTGTTTCTGGCTCAAAACTTGTTCTGGTAGAGAATGTTAGGTCAGGATATACTATGAAGACTTTGGGAATGTTAAGACCAGTTTTGAAAAGCAAATCAATTAAAACTTAAAGAGTTAATCTTTGTTACAATAAAAACAAAGGTCACTCATTTGAAACCCAACCACTACTTCATTTTTGGGAACTTTATATCCGACAGACTTGGACAAATTGTACTCATGAATACGAGTACTGATTACGATTATAGTGGAATCATACTACGTATTAGTACAAGAAGAGTACATATAATCAGTAGTCATGAAATGAGTAATCAAACTTGGGGAAATATGTACTCGTGCACATAAGTACTGACTGCGAGTACCTGTGAAATCATACTCCATAGTATGAGTAGTTATCAGACTGGGGAAAATTATAGTCATGGATATGTGTACTGAGGATACATTAATTTCATATTAGCTTTTAGGATGGCACTCATTCATAGTTACTCATTCTCGTTACTCAAATGTATGAAATTTGACTTAATTACTTACTTCCATTCATACTCGATTACATTGGAAACCAAAATTCCAGATTATGTTGATACTCGAGGACATATGTCCATTGTAAGTACATTTTTGTAATCGAGTGTATTGTACTCATACGTTGTGAGTTTTTTTGCATTCAATTACTTTTGTACGTTTTATATTCAAATTACTCTTTGTAGTTTTGTACTCATTACTCTTTGTAGTTTTGTACTCATTACTCTTTGTAGCTTAATTTGTACTCACTACTCTTTGTAGCTTAATTTGTACTCACTACTCTTTGTAGCTTAGTTTTTACTCATTACTCTTTTACTCGTTACTCAAATACAAATACTTTCAATGTGTTCAATTACTGCCCAAAACTAATATCCGAATATCAACAAGGGGGTGGGGCCATATCTTATTAGTAGTATTGTCATTTTTGTATCTGAACATTCCAAAAAACATGTAACATCCTCCAGATGCTTCCAACCTTCCAGCTTCTAAACTTTTCAGGTTTCATTCTATATCCTATTATTCGTTTTTAGGTGACAACAAGACCAACAAACTGGTCACATGTTCTATCAAAAATGGATGTTGCAGATAACTGTAGCCTTCACAATGAGCAAACAAAACGTCATTGCAAGATTCCAAATGGAATTTTACCAAATATGAATGTGGAAAATTCCAAGTTATATTTGTAAGTGATCAGACAGTACTAATGTGAGCGTATCAGTGCCATTCTACGACCAACACACCCCCACGAGTACCTTAGCCTTTGATGCAAGCCTTCGTAAATAAATTAGGGGGCGTTTTCATACATTCCTTCATTTAAGTTTTTTTCCAAAATGAAAAATGTGCAAGCCAAAATGCCGAAAATATGCTTTATGATTTAAAGCCGTGGAAAAGAACTGGTTGTAGATGGAATATTTCAGCTCAATTGCCAAAATGATAAATCAGTCAGCCTATAACCTTTTAAGTGAAACTATGCAAAGTACCTTCTTGATGTCAACCCGCCATGTTGTTCTGACGTTGATGTAGACCTGGGTTGGATTTTTCCATGTTTACAAAGCATGTCAATTGTGTTTGCATTGTAAAAAATAGAGGTCACAAATGTAAATTGTGATCCTAATCACATCTTGAACAC
The DNA here is from genome assembly GCA_034698625.1 of Julus scanicus. Classification (NCBI taxonomy): domain Eukaryota; kingdom Metazoa; phylum Arthropoda; class Diplopoda; order Julida; family Julidae; genus Julus; species Julus scanicus. The sequence goes on along the minus strand of JAQGBW010003771.1, from coordinate 681 downwards.
GTATGAGCTTTTAAGTAATGGTGGGTTGCTTCAACAAACAGTGTTGCTCAGGTATGATATTGTTTTTGACATATTTCTTTTGGACAGTCTTTTCCTCTGGATTAGGGTCACATTTGAAGTTTTATCGAATTTATCTGTGGCGTCATGGTCACGTGCATGTGCACATGCTGTTCTAAATCTCGTGCACATGCAATTCTTTATGTCGTGCTTATTTGGAATTTTACTGTTCTATTGTTGGAATGCTTTTATTATTGGAATTCTTGTCAAGTTCAGTTTCTCTTAACTTCTTGTCGTTTAAGAGGGATTACAACTCTCTCCCTTTCAATGGGTTTAATTTTTAAAGGACACTCACAGCCGAACAAAAAGAGATTAAATAAAAATAAAAACTGTTTAAAATAGCTTGATGATCAGCAAGGGCATCATATTGTTGTTTTTCACTTTGAGTTGGTAGATTTTTTAAAATTAATAAATAAGTTTGAAAAATATCCGTTCATTTGCATTCTCATGCTACACATGCTGGCAGAATGTGCAAATTAACGGACATTTTTCAAACTTATTTATTAATTTTAAAAAATCTACCACTTGAAAGTGAAAAACAACAATGTGATGCACTTGCTGATCCATCAAGCTATTTTAAACAATTTTTATTTTTATTTAATCTCTTTTTGTTTGGCTGTGAGT
>JAQGBW010003770.1:0-15398 GCA_034698625.1 Julus scanicus | reverse complement strand
CCCTGGCGTTGGTGTTTAGCCCTCGTGTTGCAGAAATAGGCCAACGTTAAAAATCAACAAACAAACAAACAAACACTGAAACGCAGCATAAGGCAAATTCGTTTCACACAATGTATATATAAGCTTACTATGCACTGCTTAATGTAATAATTTTTGTAATAAATTTACATTTAAAATATAACTAATTATTTGCATTAAGCTATGTCAGCTCTTCAAGAATAAAAATGTTTTCTAGTTATTCTGAAAAGTATCCCATTAAGGTATCATAAAGGTTATATTTTGCGTAATGCCATGTTCACACGAGGCCCCATCAGCTACTTTAATTTTTACAGAATAATGACCTATTCATATAGTTTTGATTTTCGGCTTTGTCATTAAAAAACTCCATTGTAACACAAAATTGTTAATTTCCCACACACAAAAATACATTTTTCCAACAAAAAACAGAGTCGAATGTCTCTCCTCATGAAGGTGATTTTAAAGGAATTTTCGTTTAGGTTTCATTTAGTTTTTTAAAGATCCTTAGAAAAGAAAGAAAATAAACGGTCGTTTACCATGGTGAAACCGACTAAAAATAGTGTAAATATTTTTTGCTCGTGAATCATGATGGTGATTTTAATACCCTATTCCCACCGAAACTTATTAAAAAGTCACTTGTTGATGGGGTAGGAGTTCCTTCCTCTGAACTCTCGATTTCAGAAGACTTATCCATTTTAAATTTGAATAAAAATTGGAGAATACACTAGCTCACTGTAACCGAAACTTTGGAAATTGCCAAATAACTGATCGCTGACAATCAGTTAGAATTTTGGTGGAGAGTGGCAAACTTTTCCCAATTTTTCTCTTCTTTTATTCTTTTTGGTGTTTGATTAAGAAAGGGGGAGGTCACGTGATGAAGAAGGACCCAATCAGAAAATATTGTCACAAACTAATGATCAGATGCAAAGCAATTAGACACTAATCCGAAATTTATGACCTTTTTAAAAGTTTTTGTTACTGTTCTTCCCCCCCCCCCAATTTCCTTGGAAAGTTACAGTGCAGGGTGTTTTGGAAGTGCTGTTGCCCCCATAAATTCAACCAAAAGTCTGTATCAGACTCAATCAATCCATTATTATAAAACTGTGGATTAAGAATTTGAGGATAGATATGCGCCATGCTTCTGTCAAATCCATGTTCAATTAGGGCGTGCGCTGCTTTGGCAACTTTATAAAATAAAGTTCTGGATGCGTTGTCTGTTTGGATTTTCTTCATTTAAACATTTCAGTTCGTCAAAATGCGAAATTGTAGCAAACGTGCATACATAATTTCGTAAAATCTCATCATCATTTTCGAAAAATTGTTGTTCGACGTATTCTCTCACAAAATCCCAAAATTTTAATACAATTTCTTCTCCAAATTCTTGAATACATGACGTCATCGCAAATGTCAAATCATACATTAGGACTATTTGAAACCTATCTGGTTTCTTGGAAATTCGTATATTCTTTGTAATTGTAGGGTTATTTTCTTAAGAGAGATCGATTAGATCCTCCATGTGATTATTCGTCTCCTTGTTAGAAAGTTGTCGAATTGTTTTCAAAGTTTCACAGATATCATGTTTCACATATGTATCAAGATTTCCCTTGGGCTTTATGGCCTTTGCGGTTGTGCCATCCATTTTGAAAGAGGTTGTAGGCCTAATGCTAACTGTGTCATTGTCAATTTTGTCCATTTTTCTTGGACATTTTCTAGGGGCCTTAGAAACACGAGGAATTAATTCTTGTGAATTAGAATCTTCAGATGTGATAGGAATTATGTCTTTGGCATTATTAATTCCTGTATAACTATGGTTTACTGTGTCCAAAACTTTAAAAGTTGTTGGGCCTTTTATTGACGTTATTTCGAAAACTCCATCTCTTTTTGGTTCAAATTTTGTTGTAACTCCTTTTGGTGCATTATTCAATGGTCTATGCTTAAGCAAGACTTTGTCTCCAATTTGGAATGTTGGTAAAGTTGATGCATTATTATGTAAGATCCTTCTTACATCTTAAGCGTGTTCAAGCCTGTCTTGAGATTCCAATAACGCATATGAAAATTCTTTCAAAAAATCAGTAAAACTGTGCTTCATGAATACAGAATCTTCACCATATTCATTAAAATTGAAGATATTGTCATGTTGTGACCTTGAAGCTCTCCCAAAAGTTAGGTAAAATGGAGAGTGTCCAGCATTTGCATTAATAGTTGTATTTAGTGACCATTTGACAATCGCTAAATGTTCATCCCACAAACGGTGTAAGTTTTCCTCTACAATCGCTAATTTCATTTTTAATTCACGATGTCTTCTTTCAACAGGGTTTGCTAGTGGATGTTATTTTGCGATAAGCTGAAGATGAAACCCCATCGCTATTGCACACATATCCATAATTTGCTATATGAATTGAGGACCATTGTCGCATTTCACAAACAAACTTCCTCAATGAATACGATGGCAATTGTTTCAACTCTTGAATTTTCCATTAGAAAAAATACCACAAATCCTGTTGTGACATCTGATGCCGAGAAAATATATGTGTGGCTTTTTTCTGTCAAAGGTAAAGGACCAACTAGGTCAATCGCAGTTGTCTCAAATCTTGGTGGGATTTGTGGTGATGTAATAGGTGTTGTATCTGGGTAATTTAATGGTTTGAATTTAAGGCAATGCATGCAATGTGACACGTAATCTTTGACTTGACCGCGCATGTCAACCCAGTAATATTTATTCACTATTCTGGCAATGGTTCCATTGATTCTAGGATGTCTAGCTTCAGGAATGTCATGATTCCATTTAATTACACGTTTTTGTAAAGAAACTGGAACAACTAGCGAAGCTTCATCCATGTTGCTTTTCGTCAATAAACGATAAAGTACTTCAGATTTCATCTTAAATCCTCTATCAATGAAGGTTTTTGTTTCTACATTGTCAGTAGCTTCGTAATCTTCAAGGTGTCGTATAATATTTTCACAAACTGGATCTTCCAATTGCAGATGTCTGAAATCTTGTGACATAATTAGTTGTTTATCTTCAAGAAACAAATGTATGAGAACTACTGGTTCCACCTTGTCAGATGTTTTTGAAAGCGTATCTGCTAATACATTAAGTCTTCCAGGAATGTACTGTTCATCGAATACATATTGTTGTATGTCCATTATCCATCTTGCTAATCTTCCTCTGGGTTCTTTTGTTGCCAAAATGGATCTTACTGCCCATAAAACTGCAAGAGCTTCTCTTTCCGTAGTTGAATAGTTCTTTTGCGTGGGGGTGAAGGATTTTGAAGCATATTCTACGACTTTGAAATCTCCCCCATCTCCTTGTCCTAAAACTGATCCCATGGCATCTTGACTTGCATCAGTATAAAGATGGAAACTGCTCAAAATCTGGTTGAGCCAGTATTGGTGCTGTGCTTAAATAATGTTTCAATTTATTAACAGCTGCTTTGCAGTTATCATCAAAATCGTATTTTACATCCTTCTTTAGTAGTTGATTCAATGGAGTTGCAATTGCTGAAAGATTTGGAATGAATTTTCCAAACCATTTGTATGATGCCAAGAAGGATCATAATTGTTTGATATTTTCTGGATATGGAAGGTCCACTATAGCAGCAATCTTTTCTTCATTAGGGCTGACACCACTGGGTGAAATGTGATGTCCTAAAAATTTTACGTTATCCACAAAGAAGAAGCATTTCTTCCTTTTTAATCCAAAATTGTGTCTTTGAATGCTTTGAATAACCCTAGTGACATCGGAAATGTGTTGTTCAAATGTGTCACTGATGATTAGCAAGTCAACTTGATATATGATGACAATAATGTCAGGTAATCCTCGTAAAAGTGCATCCAGTGTGCTGTTGAGTTTCTTGCTCCCATAGGCATTCTTGTGTAACAAAATGTTCCCAATGGGGTTACAGTCGTAAAATTTTTTTTGCGATCCCTTCACTATTGGTATTTGCCAATAGCAATTTGTTAAATCCATTGAAGTCATGAATTTCTGACCCATAACTTTTGCGATTAGGTCATCAATCCTTGGTAATGAGTAGGTGTCTGGTATAGTCACTTTGTTCAATCCTTGGAAATCTGTAACCATACGAAATTCTGTATTTGAGCCAGGTTTAGCTACAAGTAACAAAGTAGCAGCCCATTCTGACGTAATAGGTTCTAAATATCCTTTATCTAAAAGTTCCTCTACTTTTCTGATTAAAATTGATCACTTTTTTTGGTGAGCTGTTGTATAATCTTAATTGCAACAGGCCTTTAGCGTCCTCTCGTTTTTAAATTTCCTGTGGTTCCACTAAAGCTGGCCCAACTAGTTCCAAAAATACATCTGCTATGTCATCTAGCATCTGACGTACTGTGTTTAATTGATATTTGTTTAAGTTGTTGCATTTATCTGATCTTGGATAAATGTCTTCTAATTCCACTGAATATAGTGTAGACTGGAGGAACCAAACATTCTGGATAATGATCATTGAAGAAATCTGCATTTTTAAAGTAAGGGCTTGAAACTTCTGGATAGTCATCCGTAATAAATTTTCAGGTCCTATCAGCAAAGTTGATAGCTACTCCTGCTTTCTCCAAAAAATCTATTCCCAGAATTTAGATGGATCCTTTAAACTATGGTATTAATGTAATTTCCGATTGTACCATACGATTTGATAAATGTATTGGGATGTCTACGATGAAAACATCTTGTGCTTTTGGCGCTTGGTCAGCAAGTTGAATCAAACGATGAGATTTTGACATCGGATATTTAAGTTCTTGTAAATACTTAAGTAGGTGTTCACCACCTACTTATGTAGTAGCTCCTGAGTCAAATGCAGTGAGTTCATGATTGTCAATTTTAATGACCACATTAATGAGTCTGTTGCATTTAATCAATTCTTGCGATATTGCTGTATCAACTGTTGGATCAACTTTCCAAATGCTGATCATATTGATCTTCTTTTTTTTGATTTTTCTAAACATTCTTTCGGACATGTGTATAAATCCACATTAGGAGTGCTGCATACCGGGCAATTTTTTTTCTTAGAGATTTCCTCAGTATTGTTGTTCCTTTTTACATAACTATGTCCATGTGTCTGACGAAATGGTCTTGGATTTGGTGTAAAATTTAGTTAATAATTACAGTTTTTAAAGTTTCTTATTCTATTTTCGGTCTAAATATAGAAATTGTAATTCTAGCTTTTATGAAACGATAATTTTAGAAAATGTTGTATTGTGTTGAAATATATTCAGTTTTTGACCATTTCAAATGTTTTTTTGCTTATCTTGACATCACCAGATTAATCCATTGTAGAATGGGGAGATATTTACATTTTTAATATAAGTTCAAAGTAGGTATCAAGGACTCATTTGACAATATTTGAGTATAACAAGCACCTATTCACACTGGTGAAGTTCTCTCCTATAATTATAATACAAGGTTTGAAATATTTTCAATTATCTAATTGTCTTTTGCGTTTCTTTTGTAATCTATAGCATCTTTCTTTATTGAATGGTTTCAATTTCAAAGATTTATCATAGTCAATTATTCTTTGCATTGGTATTTTTAACTTATTTTTTAATTGTTGTTTCATGTAATTTTAAGTTATAGGTGCCCGTAGCCTTGACTTCACCCTAGGTTTAAAGTTGTTACAATGGCGGTTCTTCGTTTCATTTTTTCCAATTTGGATTGCTGTGTGGCGACCCTCGCTACATGAGGCTGCCTTAGGCCTCATCACCCACGTGGTCGGGCATAGGCCTTACACAACGTGGCAGCCCTTCCTGCCTTAGGGTCCCAGACAATGGGCACGCAGCTTCGCCAGCGTGCTTTCATTGGCTGGCACCACAGCGACGTCACCGGAAGCCCTAAGTAAGGGCTTATGGAACTCCCTGGACCCTGGAATTTCTCTTGTTCTCTCTCCAGCCAGCTCTCGACAAAGCCAGACGTCCTCAACACAGGTCCCAGGTCCCTCACCAACAGCAAGTATTCCAACAAAACTAATAAACGCTATTAGTTTATTTCTTCGCTGCAACTTTATTGGAGGTCCTTTCGAACCTCCAAATTGGTGATCCAGACGTTATTTTTTACGCGATTGCACCCTGTACAACATCAATGTAAGTGAACAATTTGGTTTTCCATGCTTTTCACAGTTGAACTGCCCCACATTCTTCAGTGTGCCCACAAATGTGCTCGCCATTATTTATCTGCCGCTACCCTCCTACGCTCGCGTACTTACGTGCGCTGTTCCCCACATGCGCTGCCTTTCTCCCCCTACTGCAATAACGTTCGCAATTTCACCATCCCAGTGGCGCCATCTACGCACAATTCGTGACAACTAACGAGTGGAAATACATAATATGACCAAAAATCACAACTAATTTCAGTAATTAAAATCACAAATACACGCAAATTAATTAAATAATTCACTTTCAACCTGGTTAAGCAATAACACTGCTAATATAACTTCCTGCATGCACTATTTCTGTGTGTGAAGCCCCTCTCTGACCACCATGGCCACCCCAGAGGTATCCACCTCCACAACGTTCATCGAGGACACTGCCCAAATCGCAAATGCCGCTTTTTGCACCCTCCTTTCTGGCCGCAACAGGTCAGCCTCTGGTTTGTTTTCTTTTAAGCCAGCTTCCGAAGATCCGGCATCACAAGGGAGGATGCCAAATTTGATGCTGCAATCACCGGGATCGATGGCCACATCCTGGACACTGTAGCTGATTATGTCCTAACCCCTCACCCGACCACCCCCTATGCCATGCTCAAGCAGTGGCTGCTCAAGAGGTACACGCAGACAGATGCCTCTTGACTGCACTAAGTCCTGCACACTATGGAAATGGGCGACTCCACACCATCCGCTTTCTTCTCGGCTCTCTGCATTAAAGCTACTAATTTAAATATCGCCGACTACGCTACGTGCCATTTAAACCAGCAACCTGCTGCCAGACATTCGTCTTGTCGTCGCCGCATCCTCTGCTATGGACATGGACACCCTCAACGACTGCTGCCCTGGCTGCTACTCCAGTACCAACGAGCACTGATCCCGTTTCGGCCACAGCACTTGCCACCTTAACACAGCAGGTCTCACTGCTTATAGCTGAGCAGAACAAGCGCCGACGTTCTCCGTCCCATTGTCGCCAGTTGCCCCAGCGACGTCGCACATATGCCCTGCGATATGCCTAACCCTCCCGCCCCGCCAGCCGACCAACTCCCATCAACCGCAGGACCTGGTCTGCTGGTACCACACATGGTTTGGGGCACGGGCTCAAAACTGTGAAGCCCTATGCGCATTCCCACTTGCAGGAAACTAAGCCGGCCGCCGCAGCGCCTTGACAGCTGTGGCAACGGCCAATTCCTCGTTTATTTGTGCAGGACGCAAACATCTGGCCAGTCCTTTCCCGGCGCCGACGTCCCTGTCCTTCCCCCTTCCCTCACCGAGAAGCGCCGCCCCGTAGCCCTTACGCTAAGTGCTGCAAATGGCACTACTATCCGCACATATGGACAGCGTGTGATCACGCTCACCCTAGGCCTCCATCGTCTGCTTGCATGGACATTTCTCATCGCAGACATGGACCGGTTAATCATTGGCGCTGATTTCTTGCGGCATTTCAGGTGATCCGTCTGTTGACTTCAACTAGTATATGTCCCTTTCTTTAGTTGCAGGGACCATATCCAGATTTGAAGAACGACGTCCAAACCAAAGATTCATTTTTGTAAGTAATTTAATGATTATAGTTTTGCATAGCACACTTACAATTCTTAATAGTATTAGACATTAATTCATCCAATCAATGAATCCATTACAGGCAATGAGGGGCCGTTACCCGCACGGGTCGGTGGCCAAGGTGAGAGTGTCGGCCAAAACAAAGAAGTTCAAACATGGCCGACCAACAGTATGACCAGATAGCTGGTCCCCTAATTAGGGAGGTTTCTTTTGGAGGGAAGAATGACGAACCTCCTAAAAATAATTACTATCTAATTTAATCTAATTTAATTTCTTAAATAATTAATTTTCTTTTCTCCCATTTAGTTTCTTATGGACAACCAAGTAGAGGAGTGGCCCTTCATCATGTGGACAGGTAAGCAACCTTATAGGTGTCATGTCATAAATTACTATAATATAAATAAATATAATTATGATTAAAAAGTTAAAATAACAAGTCGCGAAAACCGGACAACAAACTCCCCCTTTTCGCGACATTACTCTTCACAAAACATCTTTGAGTAATTTACTTCTTTTAGATATGGGGTTAGCTGGTTAATCTGGCCGGAGGACAAGGGCTTGGTCAGCAAGTCTGCCAGGTTATTCTTGGTCCCGACAAACTGTAGCTCAAAAATACCCTTTTTATAGTGGTCTCTCACGAACCGGAGTTTTAGATTAATGTATTTAGTTGTGCCATTCTCCACCTCGTTGCAGATGGCATGAATCGCGGATTGATTGTCCAGGAAGAGTGCCGGCCCGGGACTTCCCTGGGGCAATGCCGGCGAAACCTTCTCCAGAATAGCGGATAGCCAATTGAGTTCTTTCACCAAGTCGGCGGACGCTATAAGTTCCGCCTCCATGGTAGATTGGGCTATTATGGTTTGCCGCTTCGAATTCCACGCCACCGGGTAATGACCCATCATAACTACCATCCCCGATACGGAGTGGCTAGTATCCACATTGGACCCTTAGCATGTGTCAGTGTACGCCCTGATCCTGGCATTATGTCTCTAATGAGAATCAGATGCTTATTTTTAGTCTGGCTGACATAATTCAGCAAATTCTCTGCCTGGTGCCAGGCCATTAAAGCAGGCGCACTACTGAATTTAGCTAGTGTGTTTACTGCGACCAATATGTCTGGTCGCATCATCCTGGCGATGTACAGCAATGAGCCGATCAGACTCCGATAAGGATACTCAATCACTTCGGTCTCTCCGTGCATTAATTGCCGGGACATCACCGTCCCTACATGGAGTGGCTCCTTTGCAGTCTTTATTGTGACCATGTGCATTCGCTTCACCAAGGTCTTAATATAGGAAGTCTGACACATGCTCACGTGATCCAATCCCTGTTTAATCTGGATCCCCAGGAAGCAGTTCATTGGACCGAGGAGATTTACGTCGTACAACTCCCGAAGGCTTCCGACAACCTCGGCCTGGACCCTGCGATTCCTTCTAAGGACCAGCAGGTCGTCAACGTAGACGAGTACCAGAGCATCCCAACGCAGTCGATAGATGCACTCACAAGTGGCGAGTGATATGAATCCACGAGATTGCAATTTCTCGTGCAAGGTACTCCACCAGCACCTTCCGGACTGATGGAGTCCGTAGAGGGACTTTTCAAGTCGCCAGACCAGAGGCTTGGGTTCATCCCCGCCTGGAGGGGGTTCCATGAGGACTGGGATGTCAAGTGCACCATATAGGAAAGCACACTTGACATCAAGATGGCAATGAATCCCGCCTCCACACACCACGAGAAGGAAAAAGAAAACACGGACTAGAGTAAAATTAATTACTTGGTTATAAACGTCTTTGTAATCCCAACCTTCCTGCTGTTGGAACCCCTTCGCTACCAGGCGTGCCCTGTGCCGGACAACCTCCCCCCGGAGTCCCGTTTCCGGGTAACACCCAACGACAGCTGAGGATCTTGTCACTCGGCTGGGGACTCACGAGCTGGTATACCTTGCGCTTTTTGAGGGTTTGCATCTTGTCTTTCATAGCTTCCAGCCACCTATCCGCATCATGAGAGCTTATGGCTTCCCCGTAAGTCCTGGGATTTTCCTCGACGCTGTTTGATTCGGCGTTGAGAAACTTGTCCTTCCCTCTTCAGGTGCCCCGGAGCTTATGGGTGGCATCATGGCCTCTTCAACTCCGCATTGCAGGCCCTGGCTACCGGAGGGTGAGAACTTGCCCTCGAACTTATTGTGTGGGGAGAAGTCATAATCCTTGGGATCGCATGGAATCCCCTCCTCCTCGCAATAGGACTTTACCTCATTGCCTGATCGCAGACGTATACCATTATGGTAGTAGTAGACGTCCGATCGATCTCCAGTTTTCCGGGGGACTACAGTCCTTCTCTATTTTTAAGGTGAAGGATCTCTTAACAAAACTATGATGCTTCCAAACTGGAGAAATCGGTCGTTGTTCGATTTCCACGGAAGCATCTCTCCCCGGAACTGGTGGAGGAGGGGCCTGGGGCTTCGACAAATTCATTATCTGTCAAATCAGGCTCCTCGACCCTGGACCGCGAGTCTTCAACAGTCAGGTCTTCGTTAATTTTGACTTGACTCGACTCGTAAATACGGTCTTGGTCGGCATTGTAGAACCTGTAACTCCGGGTGGCATGGGCATAGCCGACCAGGATACTCTAAACCGCTGTGTCTGCAAATTTCTGGTCCTTTGTTTCTGGGGTATGAGTCCACTGACATTACTGCCTATCCTGCGCATATGCGCAAGATTCGGCACATACCCCCGGAACAGCTTATAAGGAGTCTTGTTCCCCAGGATAACCTGCGGCAGACGGTTCTTGATATACACGAATGTGTGGAGCATTTCCACCCAGAACATTTGGGGCAAACCTGTTTCTTTTAACAGTGCCCGGATGGCCTGAACTGACGTCTGATTAAAACTTTCGGTCACCCCGTTCTGATGGGGAGAGTATACAGTAGAAACTCGATTATCCGGACCCTCAATTATCCGAACGTGCGGAGCCAATTTTTTTTTAAAATTTTTTTTTAAGGTGCATATGCACAAAACGAAAGATTAATACATATGCTACCTTAATGTATACGGGTGGGGTGTCATAAGTTGTGCGGCGTAAGTTTCTTCGACAATTGCATAAGTCGAAATTTTACCCATTTTTGAAAAAACTAAGGGTGTTGCAAATCTATGAAAATTAGACTTTTGAAATTGCAGTTTTTTCTTTCAAAATTAGAAAGTAGGCGTTATTTCAATCATAAAAAGCCACACAAAAAATCAAAAAAAAAAGTACGCAAAAATCTCTAAAAATGTTCTAAAAATCTACATGAAGAGTCCATAAGTGTATATTTTTGAAGACATTTATGGGGCCCTATGGGTACATTTAAAAAAACTTTTTATGTTTGTTTTTGCTTTTTATGATCGTAATAATGTCTACTTTCCAATCCTGCAAGAAAAAACTGCAATTGAGAAAGTCAAAATTCTAAAGTAGATGTTTTTGCGATCATAAATAGCCAAAAAAAAATCGAAACAAATGTACTCAAAGGACCTCAAAAACGACTAAAAATGTACACTTTTTTAGGCCCTTCGTGTACATTTTTGGGGCCTTTCTAGGACATTTTTTTCAATTTTTGTTGGCTTGTTACTATCATAATAACGTCTACTTCTAACCACTGACTGGCAGCTCAGAAATTGCCCTATACAGTACAAACTCGATTATCCGGATTTTTGCTTATCCGGATGACCCCTGGTCCCAATTAGTCCGGATAATCGAGTTTCTACTGTACATTCGTTTTAATGTGTTGAATGCCTTTATCCCCATAGAACTTTGTTAAAGGTTCGGAGCAGAATTCTCCCCCGTTGTCGGTCTTGATGGTTTTTAGTTTATACCCAGACTATCGTTCCATTTTGCGAACATAGTGTTTTATGCATGCCAAGGTCTTATCCTTGCTAGTAATGGCGTACACGGAACTCCAACGGGAGAAGTCGTCGACAAGAACAAGATAATACCTGCATCCCCGTCCAGAAGGGAATGCAGAATGCCCCCAAAGGTCTGCATGGACCAATTTGAGCGGTGCCTTTGTGAACCTTTCATTAAATGCTTTGGCAGTGGGGCGACGCGCTTTTGTAAGTAGGCATATGTCACATGAGTGGGGAACACTTTTTAGTGGTGGCAATCCCCTCACCGACTCCGATTTCGAGATTTTAATTAACGAGTCGTGTTCATGTGGCAAAGCCTAGCGTGCCACAAAGCCAGGTCCGGCGTTTTACGAGGCACCGACTGACCCGTGAAATTTGACTCCAAAAAGGTCTTCCACAGGTCAGGCCGGGGGATCGCTTTTGTGTGATATAGGCGATCCCTCCGCTCAAACTCCATTATAAGGTCTCTTTGGGGTTTTTGACCCTTATCGTGTCGGCGTTTCCCGTCCAAGTTATATTTGTGGCTTTAGCCAACTGGGAGGATGACAGGAGATTCCGTCGACCACTAGGGGCATAGGCCACGTCCCTGACAACAACAAATCTTGTTGTGCCGCCAGCAAGGATGGACATCAGCACTGTCCCCTTTCCCTCAATGGGAAAGGTGCCGGAGTATGAGCTCATCGTGATGGGATCGATGGCTCTATAATCGGCATACCAGGACTTTTCGTTAGTGAGGCTGATCCCTGCTCCGGAATCCCATGTCCATTCCCCGTTTTTGTGTTGGCTATGGCATCTGCCATAAAGACATCAAAGCTGAACCCTTTTGGATCAAAGTCTGAATGATCCACCGAGCCTCCATTTGGCTGGTGAGGAGCTCCTTTTGATTTTGGTTTTCCGGCCTTTTTTTTATTTGTTTTTGTTGTGGCCGGTGGCTTTGCCGGGGCATCTCCGGCGGGCTTGCCATGCAAGACCCAGCAATGGTCTTGCAGGTGACCAGACTTCCCACAATGAGTGCACTAGAAGTCTGGCCTCCTTCCTGGAACTCCCCCGTCTTGGCATTAGCCCAGAGCACATCGCTCGCCGGGTTGCCGGCAGAACCACCCAAATTCTGCTCGGCGAACCGCATGGTATTGGCCTCAGCGATCAAAGAGGCCTTGACCCTGGATGCGGTGAAATCCGAGTCCGGCTAACCATGTATTAATTTAATTTTGAGCGCGTATTCCGAAGGAAGGCCCATAAGCATTTGGAAGGCAAGATCTTTATCTGGGACCCTGCGATCCACCTCTTCCAGGTGACCCACCACGGCCTTGACTCTGGCAGTGTAAGCCTCGACGGTCTCAGTCTGTGTCATCCGTAGAGACACAAACTGACACCGGAGTTGCCAGCGTCTTTCACGAGAGCCAGGCTCATACGTTTGTTGTATGTGTTTAAGTATAGCCCAACACTGGGTCCTATCGAAACCCTGGAAGAGGGTCTTCCGGATGCCCGGGACGATGGTGAAATATATGGCTGAGGTCACCGCCTGACAAATGTCCTTGCGCCGTTCAACTTCGGCCGCAGTGGCCGAGCTGGGCAAGGCGGTGACCGTCCCGTCCGCGTACTTAAGGAGGGCTTTATTGACTAAGGCCATATCAAGCTCCTCTCTCCAAGTCGCGTAATTTGTAGCATCTTATTTGGTGATATGAAAACGTTTTAAATCGACGGGAGCCTGTAGCTTCTCCATCGTGGCGGGCATATTATAGTTAAATTTTAGATGAATTTTTTATTTTGTTTTATTTATTGTATCGTTCTTCCCGGAAGACTACTGATACGCGAACGCGGTTAAGACTGGCATGGATTTTCCGAAAGGATTATAATTTGGTTAACCAGCTAACCCGTTCTCTTTGTTCACAGTGTAATTTATTTGGCATTATTTTGGAAGTACATATTTTATTTTGTTTTAGTAAAAAAATACTTTATGTAAATAAGCTCTAATAAATTAATAAACACTCTATAATAAACTCTATAACAAACAACAAATAACAACAATAATCAAATATACACTATCTCATTTATTTGGCCACGCAAAAAAAACCGCGATTAATTTTCTTCTTTTAATTTAATTATTGATATTTTATTTTTTTCTAGATTTCCATGGCGTGGAATAAATTCTTAAGGTCAATTCCTGCAATGGAGGGACATCTTGAGCGGTTTCCATTCCATAAAACACAAGGAAAAAGTTCGTATTTTATTGTATCTTCTCTTTGTAATTCTTTTCTCGCCAGCAATCCTACGACGACAAACAATACCCGTGCCGTGGAATCGGTTTCACGAAAAAAAAACCCCAAAAAAAACAGTTCGTTTTTAATTTTCGAAAACACTCGACGTCCCTTTTACGGGTGACTACACTGTCCCCGTAGAAAAACTTTTGTGTTCTAAAAAAAGTTCGTCATGGGCGTGAACAAAAAAAACCCCACACACAACCTTTTTATTAACGATTGTTCTTCTCTTCTTTCTTTCTTTTAATCTTTAACAGAGTTAAAAGGCCGCTTCTAATTCAAATAATTTTGCTGAGAAAAACGAACTTTATTGTTAATTCCCACGATGAACAACCGCCAATTAGCAGTCACCTCACACTATGATTGATTGCTTAACGATCCGCTCAACAATGTGCCCCAATTCCTTTGGCATGCAAATTGCCGATTTATGATTTAAAGGCCTCAATGTCGTATCCTAAGCCTATTCCTAAAGGCTTATTTCACTCGCCTCCTTTAAATCCTTCATCAGGACGTTCAAAAAAAAAACAATCACGCGCCAACGATTTTATTTAAATTAACGGCGATTGTATTTGCGGCGAGAGAAACACCGAAAGAATGATCAAGAAAAACGCTTCAACGAATCAAAATCGTCGATAACACATCGGCGATTTAATTGGCATCAAGCGAGCCAATCGGCAAAATTTCGACGAACAAAAAAACTCGGCGAATCGCACAAATTTAACGGTATTAAGCGGCAATAATTGGCCGCAAACAAAAAATTTCCAGGGCAAAAATCTTCGCCAATTAAGGCCGGCAATTCCATTTTTTAATAAGGAACCTGCCGTTAACAAAGTTCCAGGCCTACCTTAATCATCACGTCCTTAATTGTGGTAAAAAACCACACAGTCCGCACAATTCTTTCTTGAACGGGCGACGGCATTTCTTAACGAAAATTCCATCGGGTGTGGCACGTTGCATTCATTGTAGTGGGGCGTTTTTCATGAACTTCCAGTCGGGCGTGGCACTTTCAAAAAGGCAGAATTTCATGCAAATTCTCCGTGACTTTTTTTTTACACGCTCTGCTACCATAAATTGCTGGGACATCACCGTCCCTACACGGAGTGGCTCCTTTGCAGTCTTTATTGTGACCATGTGCATTCGCTTCACCAAGGTCTCAATATATAAGGTCTAATTCTATTAAGAATTGTAACTATAATCATTAAATTACTTACAAAAATGAATCTTTGGTCCGGACGTCATTCTTCAAATCTGGATATGGTCCCTGCAACTAAAGAAAGGGACATATACTAGTTAAAGTCAACAATGGTAGCAGAGGTCTGTGGATTGCAACCACGCTCTGCTTTTGTTTTGACGATAAAAGCTTGTTTTGAATGAAAATTTGGGATTGAATTAAGATAAGGGGCAATTAGAAAGTGTGGGAGTTTTGCTGACGAATATTTAGATTGGGGCAATTAGATAGTGCGGGAGTTTTGCTTACGAGATAGGGGCAATTTGAAAATGTCTGGTGCTTTTGTGTATGCTAAAGTGAATCTGAATTT
>JAQGBW010003769.1:0-15399 GCA_034698625.1 Julus scanicus | reverse complement strand
GAATTTGCAATTATTTTTTCTCCAAACTTTCAATTCTCGACACGACGTCCACAACTTTCAATTATTTATCGAAATCTGGTCTAAATTGGTCGCTTTAATTTGATTTTTGAAGCAAAATAATTGCTAGTGTGCAAAGCCCAATTGCCTTTGGTGAAAGGCTTACTTTTTATTGAATAGGGGCGCATAGGAGCTTAACTTTTGCTTCAAAAGATCGTCTCGACTTTTAAGTTGAAGCACATCTTTTCTGCTGGGAAATGTCGGCTAATCTTGAATTGTACGTGGCTGTGCGATATAAGGCTTCCCCTTTTTTTTTAATTTAATCGAGTCAATCACTTTTTATGTCGAAGAAATCCTTTGCATACATAAATGGCGAGGAGATAAGCTTTTCTTTAGCCTTCGTCGCTTCGTTGCTTATTGATTGGAGGCTCCTGGGGATCGAATCTTCGCCATGGAACTTTTTTCCCCTCAAAATCCTACATTTTCCGCCGATTTTTCACATCGGCTTGAGTTAAGCGTAATTGTATGGCATTGCTATTCGTCGTTTTTTTTTTTCACAAACAAACCAACAAAACTTAAATTCAAAACTAAGTTTCCAAATTCCTCGACTAGTGGCTTTTAAGACTGTGTCGCGCAATCAATTGAAGTTTTTGTATTTGTAGAGTTGAATCCCATATTTAGGTCTTTTGGAACTTTTAGGTTCTGCTATAGCTTATTTCGAATATCAGTTTAAACACCATTTCCGGTTCCTTTTGAATGGAAATGGAACTTGTCATCATCATATGTTATGATATCTGATAAACACCAGCTTATTGCTAATATAAATTTTTGCTATACAAGCTGTAAATATTTTAGTTTTACATCTTCTTAGATCGTTTTGATTTTAGTGAAAGCAATATTATTGAGTGCCATCTTGCGGGTAATTCGGCAATGCTAAGTGCTTAAGCCCCGCATAATTACTGACAAAAATAAGCGGTCTTAGTTTTCCTTCCGATTCATTTAGATGTCTTATTCCAGTGGGCTAATTAAGCTGTAGCTTGTTAAAACCCTGGGAAAAGTCGTAAAAGTGCGACTGCAGCGCCCTCTATGTCCGCCATTAAAACGTTTGATTGCAACACAGGGGCGATTGTGGATATAGTTTTCTATCATTCTTCCTCTCCTCCTTCTCCATCCAGTTATGCAAAATGAGCTCTAAACTAATTATGCCCTTGCTTTCTAAGTTATTGGATCATAAAAGCAGAGTGCTGCATAATCAGGACAGTCATAAAATGTCCGAATGTCCGAGCTGAGATGCCATTCAGTTAATTTATTAATGCGGGAAAATTCATGTATGATGACTGCACCACAATAGCGTGTTACCACCGTATTACAGCCTGAGATAGATCTCAAGTATGATTATTATTTAGTTTTGAAGTCGGTCATGCCGCCATTGAACCAGACGTTGTTGATCAATGATAACGGAATTGTTAATTTGCTCGCTCTTTGGATTCCAATTAGCATTTAACTGGTTTCTGGTGTCGTGCAAATGTTGCTAATAGGCACCCTGCAGCTAACTAGGTGGCGCTACATGTGCTAAAAACGCAGGGTAGTCACATGTTTTCCCCGTGTTTTCCAATACATCTAAATGGCGGCTGGATGTAGCAGGATTTGGAACTCAACTGACCCTAAGTCATGAAAGGCAATGCATTAATCTTTTATTTGAGTTAAACAAACATTCCAACATAGCCCAAAGATGGACAGCAGGGGCGTTGTTACGCAGCCATCGGTATGTGGAAATATGCGAGAAATTGCGTCATTCAAAGTGCTGTAATAACGACATAACATCAGTGGCACCCAATGCTATAATAGCCCACATATGCACCCCTAGGGAAGCTTGTGTGTCACGTGTTTGTTGCAGCTACCTGCTAAGCATGTGGATGTCTCCCAGTGCGATGACATGACTATTGTTTGAGCAATAAAACTGATGGCATGTTGCCACACCCACAAGCACTTTGCCTAATACACCCTCATTTATCCGATAATCCACGGGATTGTTACACACGCAATTATTTTTGTTTTGTATCACCCTGTATTGATCCATCAGACCTTCTATTTGACCAATGATCACTGGTGTGCCACCCTGCAGATATACTCTTAAGTGGCAGACGCAGCAAAGGTCTTGAGGTCTTTTTACTATAAGTTTTTTGTTATTATTCGATGCCTATGGTGGCGCCATCTGTTGGATGTGGATTAAATAAAAATAAAAATTGTTTAAAATAGCTTGATAAATCAGCAAGGGCATCACAACTTGCCTATCTCATGCTGCCACTTGCTGGCAGCGTGTGCAAAATACCGGACATTTTTCAAACTTGTTTATTAATTTAAAAAAAATCTACCATTTCAAAGTGAAAAACCACAATCGAATACCCTTGCTGATCCATCAGAACCACCCCAAACAATTCTCACCCCCCTCTCTTTTTACTATAAGTTTTTTGTTATTATTCGATGCCTATGGTGGCGCCATCTGTTGGATGTGGAAAACAATAATCACGGAATTTCACTTATACCGTATATTACTAGGGTTCAGTGATAGTGAGCGAAGAACTTGCAAGAATGTCTTAGGAGCAGGAACAAATAAAAAAAAAGTTTAGAAGAGGGTCTCGAGTGGCCATACGTTTTAAAAAACGAGCCTGTTCAGTACCCAGAGATTTCCACTCGAGTAGTTTGGGGGGTCAAAGGGCACGTTTCACCATATAGAATAGATCTAGAAGCGATTCCGTGGGCTCGCATATTAAAAAGAACATAGTTTTAAAAGCAGCAATATCGTCAAGTAGTTGCCATTCTCTGGCATGCGTATCCATGAATAATGAATGCAACATGTTGGAGAGGAATGTCAGAAATGCCGTGTCAAGGGGAAAATACGGAATGGACAGAAAAAACCCTTGCGGCAACGGAATGGACAAACTCGTAATTAAACGATGGTCAAATAGATGTAAACAAACATCGAACATTCGTGAAATTCGAGTGGATTGTTTGCCAGGAATAGGTAGAGTTCAACTGAGAGAATCTTGACCAGTTGAGAGGCTGAATACATTATAATTATACAAGGTTTAAAATTGTACCTTCAAATAAAAGTTGCGATTTCTTTAAAGCTGCCCATATGCGAGTTAGGACTGAAGGTTTCGTCCGGTTTCGTGTGTAGGCAAGGGGGTTTGCAACCCTATCACTTTCAATGGGTAAATTTGCAACGATACTCACAGCCAAACAAAAAGAGATTAAATAAAAATAAAAATTGTTTAAAATAGCTTGATAAATCAGCAAGGGCATCACAACTTGCCTATCTCATGCTGCCACTTGCTGGCAGCGTGTGCAAAATACCGGACATTTTTCAAACTTGTTTATTAATTTAAAAAAAATCTACCATTTCAAAGTGAAAAACCACAATCGAATACCCTTGCTGATCCATCAAAACCACCCCAAACAATTCTCAACCCCACCCAAACCTCCCTCATTCAACTGTGAGTATCGTTGCAAGCTCGACCCATTGAAAAGGATAGGGTTGTGGTCCCTCTTAAAGCAATCTTGGACTCAACTCCATCTTCAAGTGGTTCTGGTCAGGTAGAAATGGTGAGACTTTATTTAACAATCAACATGTGTTGTGGCGGATGGAGGACACTTTGAGTACAAATTGAAATAGTTGTTTTGTTCGTACGTTTGTTGCCTATATATGTGCAGAATTAATTTTTTTTTGGTTACAAACAAAAGGATACGAATTTATGAACACATTTTCTTCGTTTTTTGTGGCCACCCTGTACATGTTTCCAATCTTGTTTCCATATGGAATGTAAGCACTCTTCATTTATATGACTTGTTCGACCTCCCATCTTGTAACAATAGAAGATGCCAAGGTTTATACAAGAAATCCTCTCATGCATCGGATTTTCAAGAGCCACTTATTAAAGCCTTGTTTTTTTTTTCTGAGAAAATGTCAAAGTTTTAATGATTACAGTAAGTCCTTAGTCTTGGCGATGAGTGGTGCAGCGTGTTACGGGCCACTGTCTCTCTTCCAAAAGCAAACAAACTTAATGAAAAATGACCGCTTTTCGCTCGTCGCTTTTCGTCTTCTTGGCTATTTTCAAAAACGCACTGACTGCATCTACTCTATACTACACACTATCCATCTATAACAAAGTCCTCGCTGTCACTTTTATCGCCTGCGAAATAAGGAATTTTGCCAGCTATCAGGCTTTTTTTTTTTTTGGAGGGTGCATACACTTTCGAAGCGATTCCCTCGTTTCTATCATTTGTCTTTGCTGTAGGTTTCAAACCCATGATCTATTGTAGACACTTTTCTACTTCTTGTTTTAAAATTTCCAAACATTTGTTTAAAAAAATTGACATGCATTTTTATGTTTGCATCAAGGAATTCTAAATTGTCAAATTGAAACATGCCCAATCCAAATGAAAGACTTTCACTAACGTTAATTGCTTTTTACCCCCACACACACGTTTGTTGAAACATTCAAGTAATTTGACCAGTTTATTCCAGCAGTTACTCAGATTTTGATATTAAAAATTCAATTGAAAATTTATTCTAATGTAGTATAATTTTGATTAACTTTCCCTTTGAATTTCATTGATTTTAAATTACACCACGAGTGCAATACATATGTTATGTTGTCTTAAAATTGTGTTAATTTTTTATAAAATTGTCATAGCACGGTCACGTGATAAATTTTACCCTATCTGTAAAGAAAATCAGTTGAGTTTTTGGTAGAGGTTTTTGGTATGTACACATGCACGATGAATGGTTCATTTTCATGACACATTTAGCGATTTTTAAGAAAAAATGCAAAAAATGCTTCCGATTAATTTTTTTGCATGGTTAAAATTATTTGCGTGCCCATTCCTAACGTTTAGTTTACGGATTGACAAGTACAGTGAAACAGTTCAATACCCATAAACGTGCACGCTTGAAATACGTTTTATTTCATCACTCCATCTTACGAGTCAACTTCGTTTTTGCGAGGTTTTGACGAAGATTATCAGATTGCCTTAGGGTTAATTTTCAGATACGAATTCATTCATATGTAAACCATATTGTCTGAATAAATCACGACGCTCCCGTTTATGTATGCTCGGCGCTGTCAAGCGGGAGATGCCACCATCCTATTTTCCTCGGTATTTATTTTATGGGGTATTATTTTATCGATTTCTTCGCCAACAGCTTGCTTAGCTGCACTATATAGCTTCGGTATCTTTTTTTTTGTCTTTGCACAGGAGCCGGTTAATATAAGATTTAATTAAGTCTGGCACCTATCATCAATGTAAAAGCAGTCAGTTTTGAAGGCAATCGATCATCTAAAAAGTGAATAATGATGATTATAGGAACCATTTTTTTTTAGATTTCGTTGTTGACACTCTTATCTTTTTCATCTCCATTTTCAGTCTTTTTGTATTAGACTTACTGTATATTAACTTTTGAAATGGTTTTTTCCTGCAATGTGAAATCTTATTGCTTTTTTTGAGCCTTTTTTAATATTACTCGCTCGTACTTGGATGATATCTTCTCTGGGACCCCCTTTATGGATGCCCCCCACCCTTTGTGTCTAGCCGGGGATGGTTCCCTCTCGCTATTCGGTCTATGGTTTAAAATTGAATTTTTAGAGGCCTGATACCGTTGTGATTGTCAGGATTTATCTGAAAATTCATCGGTGCATCTTCAATTTAGGCTAATGCTCCGCTGGGTCTAACGATTATATGTATAAAATGCGAGCGATCAAAGAACCTTATAAAATAATTAAGAAAAATCCACCATCTAAAGAATAACGATTGCCCTCTTTTTTATGTATGTATATATAGCGTGCTTGAAAACGATAAGTTTGGGGGAGGAGTTCTTTTTAATTAAATACGCCGGCCACCCACCTGTGCCATTACACTGTTTTCCTCTGATAAAAAATAAATGAAGATTATATTGGTTCGTGTAAATTATATGTCGAGGATGGAAGGAGATATGTGTCAGAAAAATGCGCACTTTTGGGGCTTATTACGCATATTGCCTTAAGCAGGTCTTAAAATTTTAAATTGGACACGTATGTGTTGATTATATATCAACTGTTGTCACGGCAACGGTTAAAATCGTCCAAGATTGCAAATTGTTATCAAAGTACGTGGCAGAAGATGTCGAAATTGTAACATTTAGTCTACCACATTTAAAAATAATAACAACTTGCAGCCAAAACATGAGATTTTAAGCTTTAGGGTATGGTCCACATTTCCTTAACTAGCAGCGCCACCTATGCGCAAGAATTTCGGTGGTTTGTATGCTGTGGATTTATATATGCTTTGGGCTTCATTTCGTTAATGGATATTTGCATTCTTGTTTTATTGCCTATTTTCATGCTAACACGTTTGAAATTTTAATGTTCGGCATATTTTCGCTGTTGTACTAATTTTTATAGGCAAAGAAGTAGCATGCTAAATATTTATCCGGATTTCACTGTTTTGCCCCTCTGTTCATGTTCATCAATTTGTCTAGCAATAAATCTTGCTTCCCACTCGTCTTTAGGCCCCCCTCCAAATCG
This sequence comes from Julus scanicus, assembly GCA_034698625.1. Classification (NCBI taxonomy): domain Eukaryota; kingdom Metazoa; phylum Arthropoda; class Diplopoda; order Julida; family Julidae; genus Julus; species Julus scanicus. The sequence continues at coordinate 8,839 of JAQGBW010003769.1, read as the reverse complement.
TGTATTTGGTATTTATTCGTAATTGATAGGCTGCTCTATGTCCATTTATGGCCATACTAATTTCGTTAATGGAGTGCTAATATAATTCGACAATATTTGGCTTGTATTTATTGCTAGCCGCGATTGTCCCGAATTACGGCCGCTTTTATAATTATCACGTGACAGTTTACAAAGCCAGTTTTATTATGTGTATACATAATACACAATTGCAATGTTAGAAATAAAATTTTCATCTTGCAAAGTTTTTAACATTTTAACATGTTTTTGTAATGTTTTCTTTTAACTACGTCGAAAAAATGCCTTATAATTCCAGAGTTCGTGATTTCTATGGATTTTTTTTAATATATTATAAAAAATGTATAAAAAATCTTATGTTTACCAAATCAATATTTTTCATTCTTTTTGCATGTATATACTTGTTCTCCTCCTTTGTTTCATACCCTCGTCAGTGAATTTACCTTTTTCAATACTTTTCTGTCTTCATTCAATCCCATTTCACTTTCTGCTTTTCCTTGAAATAAACATTAATATGTTTTACCTTTATTTTTGATCACCTCTCAACTGAGGGCAACTCTTTCAAGTTGGGCAGTGTACTTCTTAGATCTAGTTTTTAGTTTATCGAGATGGCAGTATTGTTTTTATGATTAGTCTATTGTCCTGATAATCTCATTGTTCTTCTGCGATTTTCTGCTTTCATAGGCAGATTTTTGTGTTTTTTTTGCCCTGGTTTATCGTGTATTGTTCTTTGTTTTGTAATGCTTTTCCAGTTCTTCCCTTTAATTTTACATTTCATGGTTATTTTAGCTTGTAATTTCCATAGTTCTGCTTTTGAATTATGTATTCTTTCATATATTTTTTAAACATTACTGTAAAATGTTTCACAGAATTTCTAATGCTGTATAGTATGTATAGTCAGAAGGTGAACTCATTTTTGCTTGTGCTAATTTAATTTAGAGTTTTTTATCTTGAAAATACCTTTAGATCAAGCCAAACAATTTTATGCGAATCAAAAAATCATTTTATAAAGATGCTCATGCCATTTTTCATTTTTACAGTATTTTCAAATCAAAACTATTCAAATATTTCTATAATGCTTACAGTGGTAGCATCTATTTTCAATGGTTTGTCTAAACATTTTGTATAGTTAGGGATCATGAGAACAATACGTCCTTCTTAACTACACTATAAAAGGTGTGGAACTAAGTAATCAGACTTATGCTCAACTCAACAAAGTTCTCATAAATTTCAAAATGAATACTACTTCCTTTTATGGATATGAAGTAAGGGACCCGTGTGGCATAACAATGATTTTTCAGTGCAGTGGATAGGATGAGAGAGTGAAGATTTTTTGATGAAATATAATGCTAAGCAGTTGAAAAGTTTGATTTGAATCCAGAGGAGAGAAATCATCGTGAAAGGAAATAAATGTGAAGAACTAATGTATTCAGTATATACTTTTATGTACAAGGAGGGGAATTTATACTTTATTGTCATTCATGAATGGGCTACGGGGTAATTGTATTTGCGAAAAAATGACTGAAATTTATGCATTGTTTTCTTCGTAGATGGCTCAGGAACTCCCTGCTACGAATCATAGACTCAACGTGGAGTTCATGCATAATGGCGATTCGTAATTTAGCTACAGGGGTTGGAATTATCTGAATATTTTCTATTTTTAAACTTGGATTTTCTATATATGAATCATGAAATAGCCATGGGTTTTCATATTAATAGCGGCAGCATATATATTGCCGTAGAATTGAACATATTTTATGCCTCTTACCCACATGTTAGTTAATATCCTACCTATACCTCCAGGAAAAATCGATGTTGTGGAGTACATTGTGGATTGTTTCCAACGATTGATAAAACCACAACGTGGCTTTTTATGCAACAATATTTTAAAATCGTGGTGATGACGTCACAGTCATTAGCCACCCGATTAGCAGCGTTTTACGTAGACGTGCTAAATTAGCATCCATTGCGCTAATAATATATTAATGCCATCCTCGCAAAGGCTGTCATTCAATTCGCATTTGCCGTCTTAATTCGCCGTTAAGAAATTATGGATCCGCAATTAAACGTCGTTACGGATTTCGTTGCACGTAGTTAATATGCTCTATAATATTCGCACACTACGGTTGCCGTTTAATTTTTATGTATACATATATATAAGAAACGTGAAAGATGGATCCCGCCTTTCCCTTTCTAATTTCTCCTTGGTTTGACAGGGGGCGCTCATTTATTACTCTTTAAGTATCAACGAATTAATTATTCCTTCTTCTCGTTAATTGCGAACCTCTGTGGCTTTTATGGCCGTAAAAGCGAGGGACCCTCGCCGAGATAAGATTTATAACTGGATGGAAAATGAAATTTCACTTTTAGACGCGGCTCGTAAACGTGCGTTTGATTACGTAATAAAGGAGCGAACCCAACGCCCCCTAGCTCCTAACAGTCATAACAGACACGGAAATTTAATAAGAGCATTAACGCCGGCGAAATAGGCACTTAGACACGTACGGTTTAAAAAGGGTTGGCTGAGAAATTTCCAACTTCTCACTTTTAATGGCGAACACGCGGTTTAATATCAAACGCCATTTGAACGTAAAAAGATAAGATTTCTTGAGAGGCACGCACGATTTCTGTCGAGTGAAAACCATGAAAATTGCAATCTAAACGCGCAATATTATGTTTTTCGTTTAAACACTTAACGAGTGGCTGAGAATGAGCTTTAGATGTGGTAATAATGCGCAGAAAAAATGCGCGGGGGTCTGTCGTTGGTCCCGTTTTCGGCGAATTTATTCACCTAATATGGACGTGAGTAACATCTTAGGGAAGCGTGTGATTCGCTGATTTGCACCGACTTATCAGGTTCTCTAAGTATAGGAACCTGTTCATTGTCTATAAGAAGTCATCCAGAGAGGGTTTTTTTACCCACTAAAATGTTATTGAACTTGCTAACTTTGGATTTATGACACGTTTATCCCTTGAGAGCAGGCAAACACTGCTAGCATGGCTGTCGTGCACGTTTGCACACCTTTTAATGCACGGCGCTTCCGAATAGTTTTTTGAATGCAGTCTTTGAACATGTGTTTTATTTCATTAAAAAAAATATTTTTTACCGTTGAAAAGTAACTATCATTGTAATTTGATCAGTTAGAAGAAAGTGCTCCTCTAACGTGTCTCTGGCTTTTATCTTTTATCATACGTCGATATTTCACTCTTTGAAAGTAGGGAAGTAACACGCTGTATATACTCGAACAGGAATCTATAAAGTTGCCATTAATTTCCGGAGGAATACTAAGTGGCCATTAAACTAATTATCCTTCCTTCCCTTCCAGGAATCCACTTCCAAAATTAAGTAGAAATTAAGAAATATGATCGTGTAACTTGCCTGGTCTAAACATGCTATTTTATTTTCCAAATTTATCTCTAATTCCTCGGTGCTTAATCTGTTGGTTTATCTGCTTAGTCTGTTTTGACTCTTAAATATAAAATTAAACATTGAGATATGAAGTAATGTCAAATAGCTTTTTTGTTAAAAATGCGCTGTTTCCTTTGTAGTTTGAATATGTCACCGCAGTTTTAAAATGCTAAATGTACTTTTTAGTATAGCTTAAATTATTTTCCCCATTTTACACCAATAATATCCGGAATCGGTGGAGTAATTAGTAGAAGTATAATAATAATAATAATTCGTTATGCATACATGTATTAATTAATTAAGAGAGCAGTCCGTTTATTTAAATAGTAAATATTAACATAATCAAATGAGTTGTTTATTGAGCGTTCCCATCTGAATAATTATAATATTTACTTAGTTTAAAAAAATGAACTGAGATTTGTTACCAATCTTAGTAATGGGTATAGCACTATGTTATCATTCACAAGAGGTATTTTGTTGTTGTTTTGGAATCTTAATTACGGCCATCTTGGATAGACAGTATCGTTGATTATAAGTGCTGTTTGAGGTTTAGTGGACACCGTGTGAAAGAGACTGTTGCGGAATTTCATCGAGAATTAATCCATATTGTTCAGAAAGAAGCGCCATAACTCTGCTGTATTACGTTTTTCCTTTAGCCGAAATCTCTGGAGAGTATTTTCGTGTCCAAACGCAGCTTTAGTATGATATAAGACGTGGTTACGCCGATGATAGAGACCCTCGACTAGGCCTAATCGTTGAATTCCTGGAAGTTTTTACGACTATATTTTTGCGGATAATAAGGGTCTTTCTAACCTATTAAACAGACTTAATAACGCGATAAAGTGAAGGAGTTAAGGAAACAGATGCTCGCCTCGCTCCTCTCTGATTCCTTTGCAGAAGCCCTCATTTTCTCCATCTTTATGACTGATAACTCATAAGGAATACATTAATTTTATGCCTCTCGGTGTCCATGGAGACACTCGGCCCATGCTTTTGCTGATTGATCGGATTAAGTATTCCTTGAAACTTTCGTTTTAATGGGCCTCTTTACGGTCTGCTTTTTATTGCTCATCAGCATGCCATTTGTGGATTTTAATCTTTACGATTCGATTATTACCATCCCTCAGATATACCGAGATTGGAGAGGTGATATTTTAAATGCAACTACCGCTACAGGTCACTATAAAACTCAATATAAAACGGTTATATGGATGCCGTTGCTCCTAATATAACTATAGAAAACCGTACACATTTTAGACAAAGGTTTCCAATGTACACTGAGAATGTAAAAGGTCCAATTACATTAGGAGCTTAGCTTTTCATTTTTATGATTCTTAACGGGTGCAATGTGAAACCCAATTAAGTTTATTATAAACAGAAGAAAATAAGTCAGAACAGGCTCAAAAATGTTATTGGATGCTCTACACTGCAGGCATTTTTGGCTCCAAACCCGATCGTAATTTTTTGACACGTTAAATTGCACACTTACACGAACATGTTTCTATCATTTTTTATTATTCCACATCAGCCTATGAAAGTTGAGCTGATCATTTGGCTTCACTTGTTTTCCCACCAATATTGGCTCTTTTATCCGCCATTTTCTATTTCTATTGGCAAACATGTGATACCCGGGTCGTACTTTATCTGTATAATTTATACTTTCCAAAAGCCATTAAGTTTAATATTGAATCTAACTGTTTATCTTGGCATGAAGTATGTCGTTGAAGTGAGGGAGGCTCATGATATTCGCGTTTAATGGCGGCTAAATGACTGGCGTTTCATCCGTAATGTCGCAATTGAGCTAAAATTTTATAATCCGTTGCCGCTTCTATAGCGTGCATCTTTAACATGGCCCGAAGTGGATCCATTAACCACTTATTTTGTATTGATTTTTGCGTAAAACAGTTTAACGTGCCCCCGCGTTGCACGAAAACACGATGGCAGCTGCGTGTTTTCTTCAAAAATGAATCCCAATGACATTTTCCAACCATCATTTCGCAGGGAACACGCGAATTGGGGCAAAATCGCTTTGCCCCAAAAATTGGAGCCACCCCACCTCTGGCGTCTACACCCACCTAAAGCTTTAATCCCGATGTACATTAAATTTTAATGTCGGCTTCACTAACTCGGGGTTTTGCATATTGTTATAGTATGTAGCTCGCTTTTGGAGACCATTTTTCCATTAAACTCAAATCACGCTTATGGCGCTCTCCCCTCCTGCCTCTTTCAAAATCCAATGTAAGCGAGCCGTTTCCAAATTGGGAGATTTTCATCGGGTGAAATGCCGTAAACCTTTCGTTTTTATGCGTTTTCCTCATCAGCGTTTATTTCATTTGCTATTGTTGAACACGCATTTTTCATCGTTATTAAGGTCCCCTGCGGCTCGTAATCGCTTTTATTTGCGTGACAAAAATATGCGTTCAATTGTCGCTACACGCACTAAGACGCTAATACCCTGCCTGCGCATATTTGACGTCATAAGGAAGCTCGCACGATTTCAATTTCCACTCATGGATGCCCTAATTGTGCTTCGAGACACCCTGTATTTCAGTTTATGGACTTAATGCCATGCCTCTAGGTCCCTCTTAGTACCTTTATTGTGTGCCTGTTTGTGTGATGGATTTTGCTGGGTCCTGGGTTCCTGCCCATATGTGACACTCATATGCAGTAAATTACATAGTAGTGTTTCTATTAGATTGATTGCATTTGTTAGATGAGGTGTTGTGTTCATGTTATTATGGATAGTTTCAATTATTGGGCAGTGGAAGGTGGTTCCATGTCGTGAATTGTGTATTGTTTGTTAGATTATAATTAACCCTCACTAGTTTTAATATGATCACATGGCTCTAGACACAAAACTTTGAGAACGTTTGCAAAAAAGTGAGCATCAGTGTTCAAAAAATTTCACCTGTAGCTTGTCATCTATTCTCTACAAATATTTGGAAAATAAAAATACTGAAATTAAAAAAAAAAAAAAAAAGAACAGTTCGCTGGTGAGAAAAATTCAAAAATAATCTATGGAACAGTGGTAAAACAATTGCATAAGGGCTCTAATTGGTTGTTGAACCTCTGTTTAAAAATTCCAGTATCCAGCCAGCAGAAAAACAATAGTAATTTCGCGAGTCTGTTGAAATCTCGAGCCACTGTTGTTCGAATGGATACTTTCGTAGATTTCATTTACAGTTCATGTTCTGGTTTATTAAGTTACTTATCCTTCGTCATCATCGTGTATTAATGATTTTTCGGGATCAGAGGACGCAACACGCGGGTCGATGTACTTAAGTTTAGGACACGTAGCTATTGCGAGTAGATTACGAGTGAATTTAGTAAAAAAAAAAAAAGGTGCGAAGGATCGTGCTGGTCAAGAGGTAAACTCGTGTGACATTGACCAATGGGCGTAAGTTGTGTACACGGCGGACGTATTGATTGCTCAACAAAGAGATAAAATTACGAGTGCAGGAAGTGTGAAAACGTCGAACCTTACGCACCATCAACGAATGATGGATGGTCCAAACGTACGTTAGCAGACAGCAGTCATGCTGCTAAGGAAGCCCACGTAATTCACGCAAATTGAACGTTTTTTGACCACTTTAGTTCGCTGGCTTACGTAATGTCACGTGACCGCCCTTACACATTGCTTAGGGGACATTCAAAAAGGACGTCCCGAAATTCCTTCAAAATCCTTCAGAAATTGTCCCTTTCCCTCATCATTTCTACATAGTGTCCATTTTAGTCCAGAAATTTCCCTCTTCTCCCCCTTCCCTCTCATAGGCGTCCTTAGTTGTTGTTGTTCTTCTCCCCTTTTAAAGGTAGGGTGTCCAGAAAATGTGTATGATTAACGGAAATTTCCTGATATCGAAGAGAAATTCCAACATAAAATTGGTGTTTAACACAAAGTTAGGAATAACTCCACACTTTCCCGAGGTATTAAAAATTCAAGTACGTTTTGGACATATTTCTTCTGGTGTCTATTTCCCCTGTCACTGACATTTAAAACTCAAACTAAAATCCAAAAACTGAAAATTGCCATCATCAGTGGACGTTCATATTGGCTTTCCCCCTCCCACCCCTGTCCACATAACAGCAGACCCCCTCTTGAGGACGTCCTTTGTGAATGGCCCCCTAATACCATTTTTACTGTTTGTTTCGCTATTTTAAAGATAGTCTTTTTTAACTTCTTGTTTGACAATCTCAACTGTATGCTAACAACTTTCACTAACAAGCAATCAACAAATTCAACATAATCTACATTATTCATTAGTCATTATCTAATTACTAGTATTAAGTATACTTGAATGGTTCCAAGCTCTTTAAGAATTAATTAAAATGGCAACTGTTTTCAAGTCAGTAAGTTAAACGTTATTTTTTCCAAACTTCACTTAAGTTTATCTTGAAGCAAAAATTAACTATAACATGCCATGCTTGAAATCTCATACGCCAGCATAGGGATGAAAATCGGATTAAGGCTAATTGGTCGAGTGCCAGAGTATTATTCCTATCTCGTATATCCCTATTATCCAAAATTAATGTTTGAATAAAGCCTATACCTAGCTATACACTACAATAGCTGGTAATTAAATGTGTACACTTTCAGCTACTTTCGGACTTAAGTAATGACTTCATAACTTTAAAAAGGTGAGGTTACCAGATATAAGTTCTGGTCATTATTTTTGACAAGGGTCTAAGCCGGCTTAATCTCTCCACCAAGACTATCCTTGTATACAGTAGAAGACGTCTTCTTCGTCAATAAAATTGAACCGTTAAGTTGACAATTTTGTATTGCTCCAATCACGGTTTCTAATTGGAGGGGTAATTAGGCCTAATTAGCCCGGGCTGATGGCGCGCTACCATTCATCCATATCCAAGCATCAATCTAGTTCAAATGAAAATTGGCTCTAATTACCCCCCGTTATGTATAATTATAAACTTGGCCCGAGTTGTGCCCCGCTTTTAATGATGATGAATGAAGCGTCCTATATCTTTGTGACTGCATCACGCGTGATTTCTATTTAAAAAAAATATATATATGCTGCTTTTTTGTTTTTTTGCCGAATTTTGTTAGTTATGGAGGAGATCGATAGACATGCACGGTGTCCCGGATGAATTTATGCCGGTTCTAAGTGCATGCATGCTATTGAATTATATACACGCATGCACTTTGCGTCACTTTGAATGTACCTGTTACAATCAAAACACGAAATCACGTTAGTTCTCGTTTTATCTCGATACCTGTATTGGCTTTTCAACCGGCTGTTGGCTGTTTACCACCTACAACTGTTGAGGAATGCGTACATTCGAATTGACATCTAAAATGACATGTATGGGCCGTTCATGAACAAATAGGGCTGTTTCTAAATTGAGCATATTGCTCACAAGGCTCTGCTCACACGTTGCTCAGGATCAGTTTGTATTCAC
>JAQGBW010003768.1:0-15400 GCA_034698625.1 Julus scanicus | reverse complement strand
GTATACTGAAAATCAAGTATACACTGTAGTATACTAAGTTTACTCAAAAGTATACTTAGTATACTTAAAAGTATACTTAGTATACTTAAAAGTATACTAAGTATACTGCAAATTTTGACAAGGGATTGATTGTTAAAAATTACCTAGTTTACAATAATTGGGATTAAAAGCAATAATATTGATCCAAGAGCAGATTATTTTATTAAAAACTTGCTTTTTTCTTTATTTCATTGGAAAAAATGAGAGAAAAGCTCCCATTAAGAAACTTTTGGTGTGCCGCGCCAATTTTGGTTTCCTATTCAGTGTGCCACAACCCCAGGAAAAACTTCAAATAATGTATGGTCCAAAAGAAATTACAATAGTCTGAATAGTATGAATTGTATGGATGGTATGAAAAAATAATTTGTATGAACGTTATCACCATTTACTGTACTAAACAATATTGTGGTCATCTGCATATACACTCTGATAAAGCGCCAAACGCCCTAACATCTTGATCAATTACTGACTATGTTTAAATGGTGTACGGTGATTTGTTTTAAATATAAACTTCAATTTATAAAAATAATTTCATATTTGTACATGCATGATATCTTCCCACATGAACACGTGTAAAGATATGCTATTAAAGAATTAACCTTTTTTTGTGAAACCGCTAAGTATTATGTTTACTTTTGCTCCATTGCAGTGTCGACTTGTTTTCAAATACTGCAAAAAAGCGACTATTAAATACAGTATAATCTTAAATTTGCTGTCAGAACATTGACAGTCTTGTTTTTAAAATGGTTATTATTTGTAAAGTCGTTTTACCCCCATGCACGTAGTAGTCAAACACGCGAAAGCAAAAAAAAAAAGAACCAGCGAAGGTCTCTTTTTTCAAAAACGTTAAAACAAATTCACAATTTAACAAAAAAAATCACTTTTTATAAGGAAAACTTAACTTGCAGTTGAACTGAAACTACAGTATATTCTGGATAATGGAATCACTGGATATCAGGACTAACCGCTTATTAAGACCAAATAATATGAATAAATCCCATAAGCATTGTATGTATATTTACGTTTAAATTTCATTTTCATAACAAATTGTTTTATATCTGACTGTTCTAAATTTCTTTACTTTACAAGTTTACAAAGAAATGTAATAATGTAATTTTTAATTTAAATTAATAAGCACACATGCATTGTGGGGCTCGAGTCATCTAGCAGTTGGGATTATTTTAGGGAGTATTTTGGTTTGGTAATTTATTATGGATTTTTAATGTAAATTATAAACCAAAATTCGCATAGACTAATACTGTACAACAAATTAAATTCAGTACATTAGTGAACACCATTGTTGGGCAGTAATTAAGTACATTGAATGAATTTCAGTTATGAGTAAAAAAGTACTGAGTACAAAGAGTAATTTAATATAGAATGTACACAAGTAATTAAATGCAAATGTACTCACAATGGGTAATTACAAATCTCTTTGAGTATTATCGTAATCTGAAATTTTGAGTGCCAATATAATCGAGTATGAATAGAATGACTTAAGTAAAGGAGTCTCGCATGTAATGCATTTAAGTAATGAGAATGAGTAACTGGAAATGAGGGTCATCCTAAAAGCTAACATGAAAGTATCCTAAATTTTACATTTCTAATTATGACACTTTTGTTATCAAATGTACTGTTCTTTCATTTAACGGATATTTTTCAAACTTGTTTATTAATTTTAAAAAAATCTAGTATTTCAAAGTCAAAAACGAAAACGCTATGCAATTGCTGATTGATCAAGCTATTTTAAACAATTTTTATTTTTATTTAATTTCTTTTTGTTTGGCTGAAATTGTGTTTCAAAATTTCACCCATTAAAAGTGATAGGGTTGTGATCCCCCTTAAGATTTTGCTAATGTCTAAGATGGTTTATTTTGTGTTCTCATATTCATAAAGATTTTTATCAATTTTAATTGTTTCTGCTTGGAGAAATTTACCCAAGTCTGATTACAATACTAGTAGTACTATGAAGTATGGAGTGCGCAGGTACTCGTAATCAGTATTTCTGTACATGAGTACATATTTGCACAAGTTTGATTACTCATTTCATTTGACTACTGATTACATGAACTCTATATACTTGCACTATGGAGTATGTTCCACAGGTACTCGTAATCAGTACCTCTACACATTAGTACATATTTGCACATGTTTGATTACTCATTTCATTTGACTACTGATTACATGAACTCTACTTGCACTATGGAGTATGTTCCACAGGTACTCGTAATCAGTACTTCTACACATTAGTACATATTTGCACATGTTTGATTACTCATTTCATTTGACTACTGATTACATGAACTCTACTTGCACTATGGAGTATGTTCCACAGGTACTCGTAATCAGTACTTCTACACATTAGTACATATTTGCACATGTTTGATTGCTCATTTCACGTGACTACCGATTACATGTACTTTACTTGCACTATATATAGAGTATGATTCTACTGCAATCGCAATCAGTACTCGCACTGCGGAGTATGATTTCACAGGTACTCGTAATCAGTAGTCCTATCCATGAGTACAATTTGTCCAAGTATGGTAAATGCATATTAAGCACCAAGTGTAATCCACATACCCAAATATATTTTTTTAAACATTGCTGGTGTTAATTAAGTTAATCTACCAATATGTAGACGTTGCAATTAACTTAATTTCACTTAATTGCTTAAAATTAGTTTTTGCAAGCATATCACATTTTTAGAGATAATATCATTTTTTTTTTCAAAATAACGACTTTTGCAAAAAAACTGGAATCTTAAGTAATCTGCAAGAAAATCTGTCCGCATAATTTTTCTCATATGCACAGCGTCTTCTATCGGGTTATTCTTCCCCATTTTTCTTTTTTTCCCATCAGTGATCACCCCCTTAATTCCCACTTTCGGATTAATTTCCCATTAAAAAAATTCCCCGATTTTCGACACCACGTTTAATTCCTTTTGACCGTGTATGCATAAAGTGCCTTTTTTATCAGCAAAAAAAACTGCTTCCCGTCCTTGTCACATGCAGGCCTAAGATAACGAGCATTAGCAGAAACACGACGATGAGAAGGGTTTCCAATAAGAGACTGGGGAGGGTGGGCGACACAAGAAGGGGTTAGAATATTGACACCCTAATCAGGTCGCGCGTTTACCATTACTTGCCGTGCCATCCACTTCACCATTTTGTCATCTCCGTTGCCATGGTTACAGGCGCAGCCTGCCGCCAATGAGCAGCCAGCGTTTGTCCGCATGCCTCATGTCCTGTAAGGCTATGCAGATTAGCTGATTTGCATGTCAACTTTTCGCGTTTTTTCTTCGAGATGCCTTGCGCCGAATGCAAAGTTATCAGCTAATTGGGGGAGATGGAGAGGGTTGTCTTGGGGTTTCAAACCCCCTAACGTCAATTTGTGTGGATTTTTTCTATTTCCCTTCACGATTTTCATAAATTCATGCGCTGACCCAACATAGCGTCAATGCGAAATTATGATGGCGCCTCCCACCCAGGATCCATTCTGCAGTTCCGGTGATTCAAAGAAAAATAGTCTAAATATCCAACTGCTTGGAACTGGCAATACGAATTGCAACATTTAAAAAAGAGCCATATTGTAAATCAGTGTTGGGCAGTAATTGAGTACATTGAATGAATTTGAGTAACGAGTAAAAGAGTATTGAGTATAAAGAATAATTGAAGTACCAAATGTACTCAATAGGTATGACTACACAAGTTAATTGAATGCAACTCTATTGTAAACTTCTGCGTACAATGCATTCGATTACAAAAAATGTACTCGCAATAAGGGATCATAAACGTCCTTGAGTATTAATGTGATCTGAAATTATGAGTACCAATGTTTAATCGAGTATGAATAAAACTGTCTATACTTGCGTAAATTTAATACATTTGAGTAACGAAAATGAGTAACTTAACACGAGGATCATTCTAAAGGCTAATGTATCCCAATTTTTATTGTTATTGGATGCATTGTTCTTTTATCTCCTTTAATGATTAACATTTTGTTCACGTGGTCACGTCTTTAATTTTAATTGGTTTTGCTTGTAATAAAATCTACTGCATATAAAATTGAGTTCCCTAAACGGTACTTTTACATTCCACCATACTAAATCCATGAGTACAATTTGCCCAAGTCTGATTACAATACTACTCGTTACTTGTACTCTATACTCACTGTGGAGGAGTACGATACCAGAATACTCGTAATCAGTACTCCTGCTCATGAGTACAATTGTCATGAGTCTGATTACTCAGTTCATATGACTCCTGATTATATGTACTCCACTCATACTATGGACTATCATGATTCCAGTGCAATCTTAATGACAAAACTCATCCAATGTATACCTATAAAATATTCGTATTTTATATGGATTTATTTTTTAAAAACGTTGCTGGTTAGGAACCCAGTTCAATGTTTTCTGAGTTTTAGAAACAATAGAAATTGCTGTAGCATTTAAAAAATTGAGACAAATTAAAGATGAAATAAGCATATAAATAACTTGGCTAAAATTGTAACAAGTGAAAAACAATTCGAGAAACTTCTTGAAATATAGAAACAAAAACTCTGGGCTATGAGTAATACTCAAGTGAAAAATATGCTTTTAGACAGGTTCATTTATATACACTGGTCTCAAGTCAGGACCAGAACATTTTATGCTTTTAGAGAGATTATTCATTTACACAGGTTTAACTGTAAACATTTAGGGGAGACCGGGGCACAGTGGATACACTTTTTATGATTACTTTTTTTTTGGGGGGAAAAATATTTAACTTGTAGCATTTTAAAAGAATAACACAGTAATATATACATGCCTTCAGAATCTATATACATTTTGTCATCGTTTTAGAGCTACTAGTTTTTTTGTGTGCTATAAAAGATTAAAGTTGGTTTCGCAGACTGTCCCACTCTACCCTATACCGGGGCACAGTGGGACATGGCATGGTGTACAGTGGTCCACGCGAAATTAAGACACATTTTACAAGAAAAAGAACACCACATTGATTAATTGTGTTTAATTCAGCACGTTAATTTAAAATTCCAAGTATAAATTACAAAAACGATTAAAATTAACCGTAATTACAGTAGCTTTCATATGTTCACTGCTTACTTGTCCAAATGTGTTTTTTTTGTGTGGTTGTGAACCATTTTTACTTTAAAACATAAATGTAAACATGGCTTTTATTTAAAGTTATGATTAATGAGAAAATATACACATATTTCCCAAAACATTAATTGGGGTATGATGGGACATGTCCCACGTAAACCCCATAATGTTGTGGTCCACTGTACCACGTACAACCAATTTGATTTGAATAAGGCCTTACAGCTATAGCCACATGGTAATTAACATAAAGTTTAGTTTAAAATTATAGTTGGATATGTACACTTGTCAATGGTATATTGCAGCATTACTAATGTTTTATAATTACACCTAGAATAAAAATTTAATTGCGAGTTGAAGATTTACTTTTCCAGAACAAAAACTTTTAACTGCAAATATTTTTTTTTCTATACTTGTGTCAGATGGCAGAAATTTTCCCCGGTCCCCCTATTCCAAACGCTGCAATGAAAAATACAAATTCTATCCAACAGTTAATTTACTTATTGCTGCGGTAAGTAAACATTCTTAAGTTAAGAGAAAACCTGAATAGCAGCATGACCTTTGACATTCGTCGTGTGGACCCCACGCTGGTTCATCTGACGCCCTTAAGCTCAAGAATCGAAAAATATTTGTAAAACAAGATTGCAATAGCTCACCTTTTGCCCCCTTCCTTCAGTTGTAACCCCAAATCTGACATTTTTTGTTGGGAGGAGGTATATCCGTTCTTTTGATCGTTGTCAGGGGTTTTGGTAAGTTTGTGGTCAACAATGCCTGTTGCATGAATGAAAAGATAAATACGTGAGGAGAAAACATAAACGTTATTTTTTTTTGGTGCAAATTCGAATGTAGTGGGCTTTAAAAGTACTAGTAGGTTTTATTTCGTGATTCATGTCAACCAGTTGTCATGATCGTTTATGGGCAGTCTTATTGTTTACAAATTTATTATGAAGTTTCTTAATATACTTATTCGGTAGCTTATATTAGTGAATTAGTGAGATTATTCAAAGCTTAGATAAATTAATGTTTTCGTCACATTTTTGAATTTGAATAACAAGAACATAATTACAAATGATAATTTGCCAAACATATTGAAATCTACCCTTATGGATAGACTTGTTACAGTAAGATGAAGATTGACCTTAATACACATGCTGTTGTACAGGGTGGCCACAAAAAAAGGGGAGCCTTTTTCATAAATTCGTAAATTTTTTTGTATTTTAAACAAATTTATCCAATTTTGCACAAATCTAGGCCAGTAAACGTACAAACAAAACTGTTATTTCAATTTGCACTCAAAGTGTCCTTCCAAGTTTGCTTTTTTAAATACATGGAAACAACCTAAAATTGCTATACACCCATACCTCGTTTTACGGCCTAGATACGTTCCGGAATAACGAATCAGATATAACGAATCAATTCATACCATAGGAACCCGTGCAATTCAATTAGATCCGTTCCAATTTTTTACAAAATAATACCCTATATTTTTTTTAGTTCATAAAGCATTTTATTCTTTTTATTTTTTAAGAAAGTGCTTGCATAAAAATAAAAGAACAAAACAATGTACTAATACTAAACGTTAATTTTAAAAAAAAATCATATGCACATATGTATGAATACATATAATGAAAAACAACCAGTGGTGGCTCGTCCATAGGCACTATGGAACTGTAGCACCCCCAATCACTGGATATCATCGATAATATTTAATAACAATGTTTTTTTTCCTTTAATTCTTTCTAATTTCATTTGTTCTACATCTATTGATTAATTTATTTAATTAAATCTTTAGTCATCCCCAGTTAATAAAAAAAGATTTAAAAAAAAATTGTATGTAACTGTGCGTTTCACAGTTCCAGCGGTGAGGTGTTTGACTATTGTGCGCATGCGCACATAGGAATCTGCATGCATAACGGCCGTATAACGAAACATTTTGGGCCGTATATCGAAAACGTGCCATAATTAAAAAAGGCCGTTATAGCGAAAGGCCGTATAAAGAGCGGCCGTATATCGAGGTATGGGTGTAATTGCTTGAAAAAATGCTATAATAACTTCAGTTATGTGCAATAAATTCGAAAAACGGAAATTTGTGTATAAGCAGAGTTTGTCTTAAATATACTTCTTTTGTTTATTTCAAAATAAAATAATGTTTTTGTTTTATTTTTTATAATTTACCTTCATTTTCCATAATCGAATGATCTATATTTATGTATTTTAAGATTCCAACTCGTGGTTAGTGTTCCTGGAAAACCGAGGCCATTAAACGATGTTGTGAAAAAGAATTTTTTCGTTTTTGATAAGTTCTCAAATTTTACATATAGATTCTCATTTTCGGAGCCTATTTTAGTTTTTTGGAGAAGCAGCATGGGCGTCGAATTGTTTAGGTATAACGAAAATGGTTCAGGTAACATAGGAGAAGTCACAAAATACAACGTTGTAATGTCACGTAGAATTTCAAAAAAACTGACCATTTATTCAGAAAACCTCAAGAATAACGTTGTATGATGTATGAAATCAAGTTATAATACACGAATGAACAATTTTGAACCAAAATATTTTTTTGTAACTGTGTATGGATGTATATTTGTATACATTGTACGTGCACTGTATATTGCATCAGCAGGTAGGGTGAGCAAACACGACTTATAAACGAGTGTATCAAGTGTGTAGGGTGTTTGTCAACAGGTTTAGCACAATGGTGTTCATGTTGTGTTGGACAATTCAAAGAGGACTGACCCCTTCTATGCTTTTTTCCTACTAGATTTAAAATGCAAAGTCATGTTGGATATGCCTCCATTGGAGAGGATAATATTGAAGATACACGGGCTGCGTGACCCTTACGTGCCTATGTTGTTGACCTCTGACATTTGAAAACGTGACCTGCCAACTAATAGGTGACTGGCACAAAATAGGGTGGCAAAGGGTTAGGAACAGAAAACGCTTGGTTTGAGTCATCAAATTGATGGGGCAATCCATGTATACACAATTATTATTTGGTTATCTTCTCCATTTATTTAGAAAAAAATTTTAACACGATTTTGTTAATATTCACCGTTTATGTAATGGCTGGATATGTAAACTATGTATTTATGTTAATTGGGTATCACTTTGCCTTAGTCCGACCATATAATTTAAGACTATTTTCGTGTCAATTCATGTAGACGAAATCAAGACTTTTGACGTGTCTTTAAAAAAATTAGACCAAGTATATTATTTTTAAAATAAGACAAAGTGTTTTATTTAATAAAAGGACGCATAAAATGTCTTATTGTTTTTAAAAAAAGACGCGTAAATTTGTAAGAGTCTTAAATTAAGACTTTAGTTTCTGCATTGTATCATTCGTGAGGATTTAAGAAATCCTGATGATGAAGACCAATTTTTTTAAAAATTTATATTGAATTTTTCATAAAATAGTACAAATTATTTTTACAAAAATTGTTTTTACACAAATTTGCAAACTTCATTTCCTGATATAACCATATGCGCAATATAACCTATGGAAATGTTGTAATAAAGTTGATCCATTGTTATCTTAAATTTTTGTACATCATTGATCCTATATCCGAATTTATGACTATGTACAGTATATGCCCGTATATATTCGAATATAGACCCATATACTGTATCTCTATATATGTGTCCTGTTTCTGTTATGCCCATATCTACGTACTTCCCATTACTGTTTTTTAATACTGCAGGGTTTCTGTAAAACATAGAAAAGTGATTTATTTTGGAGAAAAAAATCGGTGAAATTAAACATGAACCTTACATTTTCTTTCACATTGCCTGTTATCAGTTATCCAAAATTCAATAGAAAAATTATAAACCATGCGGCCCTCCATTTATAGACATCGTAAATGGGGGGTGATGAAGTAAGTTCTCTAACAGGGGGCGCTAGTAAGAAGAAGTTTGGGAAACACATCTAATTGGGCCGTGAGTTTCTGTCAATGTGCTGAATGCAGAGATATAGTTCAGCCATCTTTTCCTATGTATATGTTTGCAATCCCAATCAGCAACCCCAAACAACAATTAACAACAGAAAAAAAAAATTCCCTTATCCCCTTTCTTCGCTGCCATCCTAATTAAAAAATTTAATTGTCGATATCCGCACTGCTAATACTGAAAAGTCCAACTTGTTTTTCTCCCCCCAGCACCCCAAACAACACTGTGGAGTCAGGATTTGGCAAGTCCTGCCTCGTTATTGCCCTCCAAAGGCAAATAACGGATCCACAGGGATCATCCTGATATCCTGAACCATTGATGGTCCCCATAATTACTCCCTGTCCATCTGGGACCATAAAACCATAGGACTTTCTTTATCCATTGCTAGGGTAGTCAGGGGTGCATTATCCCAATGTAAAACCCCTGTGGCCCATCCCATACCTTCTGTGGACCTCTGGGATTTCGGCCCTTTTGTTTTACCCCCTCAAGTGGCTGTAGTTAAAAGTAGTGCAAGTTGTCGGTTAAGATAACCATGATTATCTAACGGCTTCTCTATGGCCAAGGGCGAGGATAAATAAGCGCCCCTCGTTATTTATTATGATTGGCTATTTAGTAAACATATCCTTGCTTAACATTTGGGGGAAAATAAATAGGGGTAACGGCTGTAGGAAAAGACCCTTAGAAAAGTTTGGCATTGTTGCTGCTGCGACTATACAGCGATCGCAACATTAAAAGTTGTATACTAACTTGCTGTATAAATTGTATATGCTTTTTA
Source organism: Julus scanicus (assembly GCA_034698625.1). NCBI lineage: Eukaryota > Metazoa > Arthropoda > Diplopoda > Julida > Julidae > Julus > Julus scanicus. The sequence goes on along the minus strand of JAQGBW010003768.1, from coordinate 5,540 downwards.
GCAACATATTCAACTTGTATAGGGTTACGAAATTTTAAGAAATCTGACAAAATATATCGAAAAATAATAAATATCAATACAATATTATCAACAGAATGTTAAGTTGTGTTTACAAAATGTAATTTTGTTTTTCATTATTTAGTCCAAGAGACATTTGGATGTTTTGGGATGAATATGAATTCTGTTATGACTTGTTGTATCGTGAAATATGGTAACTTTGGGACATTATTGGGTAACTTTGGGACAGTATATAGTGGTTACTTTAATACAGTAGGAGTAACTTTGGTGCAGTAGGAGTAACTTTGGTGCAGCAGGAGTAACTTTGGTACAGTAGGAGCAACTTTGGTACAGTATAGGAGTAACTTTGTTACTGTATAGGAGTAACTTTGGTACAGTATAGGAGTAACTTTGGTACAGTATAGGAGTAACTTTGGTACAGTATATGAGTAACTTTGGTACAGTAAGAGTAACTTTGGTACAGTAGGAGTAACTTTGGTACAGTAGGAGTAACTTTGGTACAGTAGGAGTAACTTTGGTACAGTATATAGGAGTAACTTTGGTACAGTAGGAGTAACTTTCAATGGTACAGTAGGCGAGAGACCGGGTCACGGGGCACAGTGGTACAACGTCTTTATAAAATCAGGTTTTATCAGCAACCCAATTCTTTTGGTTTGCAAAGAAGCTGTATGCAGCACTTTCCTTAACCAAAATTTCTGCGATCTGACACAAGTATATTGAAGAAAATATTTGCAATTAAAGTTTGTGTTATTCAAGTTAAATGATTCAACTCGCAATTTGATTTTTATTCTGGGTGTACTTATAAAACATTAGTAATGCTGCACTATACCATTGACAAGTGTATATATCCAGCTATAATTTAAAACTTATTAAAATTTATTTTAATTAGCCATGTGGCCAGCTGTAAGCCCTTATTCAAATCAAATTGGTTATACGGGGTACAGAGGACCACAACATTATGGAGTACAGTGGGACATGTCCCAGCCTACCCCAATTAATGTTTTTGGAAAATATTTGTATATTTTTTCATTAATCATAAATTTAAATAAAAGCCATGTTTACATTTATGTTTTAAAGTAAAAATGGTTCACAATCATAGAAAAAACCATGTTTGGACAAGTAAGCAGTGAAAATATGAAAGCTGCTGTAATTACGGTTAATTTTAATCGTTTTTGTAATTTAGACTTGGAATTTTAAATTGACGTGCTGAATTAAACAAAATTAATCAATGTGGTGTTCTTTTTCTTGTAAAATTTGTCTTAATTTCGCGTGGACAGTCTGCGCAACAAACTTTAATCTTTTATAGCAAAAAAGCTAATAGCTCTAAAACGATGACAAAATGTATACAGATCGTGAAGGCTTGTATATTACTGTGTTATTCTTTGAAAATGCTACAAGTTAAATATTTTCTCCCCCAAAAAAAATGAATTCTAAAAAGTGTACGCACTGTGCCCCGGTCTTTCCTACTGTAAAGGGGCTACTTTGGGACATTATAGAGTAACTTTGGGACATTATGGAGTAACTTTGGTAAAGTATATAGGGGTAACTTGGGTATAATAGGGATAACTTTGGTACAGTAAGGGGTAACTTTGGTACAGTAGGGGTAACTTTGGTACAGTATGGGCAACTTTGAGACAGTATAAGGGTACCTTTGGGCCAATCATCGCTTTGCAACGTTAAATAAAGTTGTATTAAGCAGTTCAACGGGATTGCTGCATGTCATCCACAAACTGAACTGTTGTATTTTATTTACCTGTAACTAAAATAAGGCAATAGCAAGAGGTAACTTCTCATATCTGTAGCATTAAGACTTTTCCAAATCTGTTTCCATTTTATAGATATCAAAACTGCTCTTTTAAAATACAAACATCAATTGTACAGTATATTCAAGTATCAGTAACTGTTTAAAACAATATTAGATTGCAACCAGCAGTTAAAATGTTTATTGGAAAAAAACCGGTAGTACAGTAGAACCTGTCTAAATGCATATGTTTGGGACCGGTGAAAAATAAGCTTTTAGACAGGTTACTTTATAATCGGCACATTTTATGCTTTTAGAGAGGTTATTCATTTACACAGGATGCATTTAGACGGGTACTACTGTATATTGAATTCTAAACATAGGCATATCAGTATTTCCGCTTATAATCTGTTGCAATTAGCTTATCATTGTATTTGGGCATCAAGGAGCATTTAAAACAACTAAACAAGTATAAATTTTGTTGTCTTTTTATTATTTTTCTTCCCCATGTACTTAAGTGTGGCTCGTAAAAAAATAAGGAAAAAATATAGTCACAATGGCATCACATCTAAATGTTGAGATTTTGTTAATTACCAAAATGTGACAGAAGTGAAGTTGACACGAGGCGGCGCTCAATAATGGTACGGCTACCTAATTTTGAAAACATACCCTCTTTCCCCAACCATTCTCCCCTCATCCCCCACATCTCCAAAAATCTCCACTTAATGCAAAAGTAGAGAAGGAAATGCATGGCTCCCAAAGCGGCCATTAGAGATCACTGGAGACAAAGTTGCACTTCGACAAACTTTTGGCAATAAACATCGCTTTTTTTAAAACTGGTCACAAGGCTGTAAACCCGGATCTCATGTCACGTGGGGGCGATCTTTGGGGCACTTTCAACCGTTCAGGCTCAGTGCCACTGCAAACTTCGCACTTTTCCTCAGTTTCAAATAACTTGCATTTTTTCCCTGAAAATACCATTACACATCAGCAAACTAACAACGTTGCAATTATGAAATGTGCTTGAGATATGCCCGTTCCCGGGCACCTCCAAAACTCCCCTGTTTACACCTGGGAATTACTTAGACATGCACAACTCATTTAGCTAAGTGTTTTCACTCCGTAATTGCTTTTTCTGTCAGTGCATTCCGAATTCTTGTCAGCCATGGCGCTTTTATTTTATTTTTTTTACCTTCGGCTTTCTTTGCTGTAGCATGCCCTTCTCTTCTACCTCGTTTTATGGCTGACAAAAAAGGACAATGCGAAATGGAGCTGAGATGCAAAAATGTGTACGCAAGCGGCTCGTAAATGGCGTGTTGTGGATCGAGCTTGCTTTAATGAGTTCCCTGCCAACCTACTTAAGTGGCGAATAGCAATTTGTGATGCAAACTTGTTGGGAACCTACACGAGTTGCCTTAATTGCAACACCCCTTTTTTGTGGGGCGTTTTCGCTAAGAGTGATCTTGCAAATGTCAGTAAAAATTGGAAGACAGGAACAGTTGGCTGGCGTTCGATGACATGAAGATCTGTAATGTCTTAAGAATTACTTTTTCATTAACTTATTTGTCAAATGATGTATCTATTGACCAAATACTTAAGGTCGGTCTCCAACATGAAGCTGTAAATGCACATACATAAACATGCAACACAAACCTTAAACAATGGAGCCAGAAACATGTTTATGATGCAGAGGGGTATCCACCAAATTAAGCCAAAAAACATGGACAAATGTGTCCAGTTTATGGCGCTTCTACCAAGGCAGGTTCACTGCTGTCTGCACAATTTTAGACCCTCGATTTGCAGACAATTTAAGTTGAATTTCAACGCGTGCGTGATTGCTGCCCCAAGAGATTCTAGGTAACAAACAATTGAGCCGATGGCTGAACCGAGCTGACGGCTGAGCCGAGTAGGGGAAACATTTTTTCCCTTTGATCTAGAAAGCCTCCCGAGCGATCGGTCAAATGTATCCAGAAACATTAATCTGTATGGACGCAAAAACGCGTCATAAGTTTGCTGAAACAATTGTGGTAGGCGAACTTGCTTTGGTAATTTGAATTTGTAAATCTTGATTCCGCTACATGTTTCTTTTGTTGGAGACATGGCTTAAATCTTATGCCATCGCTGGCGGCTAAGTGGGTTACGTGCCTGTCTCTCGATCCTAAGGAGTGGGGTTTGCTCCCAGGTGGAGGTCGGTGGGAAGTTTTACGGATGGGAGAAATTCTCTGAGTGGAGGCTCTTTCGGATGAGTTTAAATCTACGTAGGTCCCGTGTAGATTGTTGTACGTTAAAGATCCCTTGAAAGGGGGTGTAAGTCCCCCTCGTAGGCTAAATTCACACGTTGGTGTTAAGCCCTCGCATTAAATATGTCAACTCTTAAAAATCACCTGTCCTTGTCCTTGTGGATGGTTTTTGAGACATATCTAACGCTATACACACTACCATGAAACTTCAGATGGCTAGATTAGTTTTCACCAAAATTACTCTTACCCCCGTACACAGTCTTGAGCTCGTCTTGGTCATTTTTTTGTGCAGCTGTGAAATGCATCTGGGACTTGAGACGCAGCTTGGTATCAAGCTTATGAAGTTTGATCAACAATGGTACGGAGGTAAGTCTTCATTATGTAAAATTGTACGTCTTTGAAAACGATGTTCCTGAATTAGTCTGCTTTTGTTTAATCAATCTATTTATATCACCCTGTCTCGTATACATTGTTTCTACCATCATCTTAGCATTAAGTTGTAATAACTTGATTGAAACCCGGATGGAACAAAAAACAATTTTCTCAAGGTATGCCCCTTGTATGGTCATATTCACTAATGTAAACGAGTTAGGTGGGATAGTTGCGGTTAAGCTATTGGCCTTTCAATCTGGAGTACAGGGTTCGAGTCCTGTGTCGATTATCTTGACTGAATAGTTACCTGAATAGTTATTCTAAAAATTAACATTGACCCTGCTCTGCCTGCTCCTTCCTCTCTTCATATCTATTTCAAATTACCAAAAATACAAAACCAAACCTACTTCCATGTATATACTCTTATTGACCAATGTGTGGTGGTACTCACCCATATTTATCCCACACACATCCAAATATGCTAATGTTTAGTAATATATAACCAGTTTTTGATCCATAATTAGCGTTTTTATTCGCACGTCCCTGCCAAAAATGAACTTAAGAAAAACTTAAGAAAAACTCAAATTTGAAGGAAAACTGCAGTTTGGACGAAATCTATGCAAAAAAACTGAAAGAACTTTTTAACTTCATTTTTGGCAGCTAGGGGTGGCCCATCATTACCTAATTAAAACCCATGAATGGATACATCATTGGCAGTATAGCACTTATGTACATGACTAAATATGGCTCATACTGGGCCCATCACTGGCTTATTAAGGCACACATATTGCCCATCATTGGATAAATATGGTCCAGCAAGTGATCAGTTTGACCCATACATGGCTATAAATATGGTCCATGAAGGACTATATATGACCCACACATGATTGAATAAAAAATGCTAAACGTGATGCCAAAGACCCGTTTTTTAAATAAAAATTGTGCATGGATGCTATAAGTTGCATATTTAATCTAAATTTTAAATTACACAATATTTGTTGAAGCTGGGGTGAAGTGCAATCGGGAAAATATCGCCTGTAGTTAGCAACCGCACATTACACCAAAGATGACAGTGATTGCAGCCTTTCATAAGTTTGTATGTTACTCGCATTTAAAATCATGCAAATATAACTAAATATACAACTCCAAACGGAGCGTAATTCAGTGTT
>JAQGBW010003767.1:0-15405 GCA_034698625.1 Julus scanicus | reverse complement strand
ACGGTGCACCATGTGCGGCAGAAAAAGTCATCTGGATCACCGAGGATGGTCCAGAAATGACACTTTATATACTACTAATATATTCATAATCAGATTTTCATACCTAGATAAGCTTCTATAAAATATCGTTGTGACCTTAATAGATACATATATTGCCTGAAATGTTAGCTTTCTAGGATAACTTTTCCTCTATATACGACAATTTAATAGAATCAGTCATCTATTGTGTCTCGAATGCGCACTGATCAATGCATATTAAAAACACAATAAAATTTTATATACTCAGCACATTGCAATCAGGCTCAATCAGTATACCTTTAATTCCCAAAACTTATCAGCAAAATGCCAAATGAGGTAATATATTTTTATAATGTGCATGTATGCAGTAAATAATACATACTTGCACAATGAACAACCTCGCTTTAATTTTATTTTTTGATCTCGTATACATATTGAAATATTAATGTAATCAGGACGTGATGAGCTGAGACTCGTAGTGTCATTAAATAACCTTTCTACTTGCACAGTGAACATGTCCCAATAAATCATTTGAGTACATTACTCAAGGGCTGTTTACACTATAAAAAAGGAAATAAAAACTATAAAACCAAGGAAAATGTCTAGGGTCTTTTTGATTAAAAAAACCATTACTGAAATGCATGAACTTGCCATCCGGCATAATTTCTACGAAAGCAGTTTTCAGTTACCTAGATACAGTTGATGCAGTTTCCACGCATTTAGTAAATAAACAAACCTAAAATCCGTTTAAGCATATATTAAGATTTTCAACTTTATTTTTGTTTTGTTTTCTTGTTTGACTGGCACGATTATTAGAATTAGAGAAACCAGGATTTACGTGCAGTATATTTTATTGTGCATAGAAATGGTCAACGCAATGGACCAAAATACGAAAATATAATTTTTACATAATGTTGACTACCTTTAAAGAAGTCAGAAAAAATAAGTAAACATTAAATTCCATAATATATCCAATGAACATGTTCAATGGTCTTGTACCATCAAAATAATGTAATACTTCTGGGCTTTAAGGGCAATTGTACATATTCTTTGGTTACATATTCTTTAATATTTGTTGAACATCACAAAAAACAATATTATAGTAGCCATTCAAATTTGTAAAAATTTTGAGTATAGACCACAACATAGATCCATAGTATCAAAAAAAAAAAAAAAAAAAAAAAAAGAAATAAAAATAAAATTCTAATAAGACTGAACATATGTTGTACTTGAAATTTCAACAGAGCTATACCACAATTCAAATTTCAAATATATTCAACACAACAAGCATTCATTATTCTAACAAGCTTTTCAATTTATCATGCTTCAGTACATCATTATTATAGTTTATACATATGTTATACTGAGCCAGTCTTAATATATATAGATATATTGCAAGCACATAATATAGAATAGATAGTTAACAACAAAGGATGGCTAATTTGATAATAGTAACGTTTTCGAGACTCAATTTCCAATCCATTTAATATATAGGAAATTTCCATTAAAACGTTGGAATTGAATTCAAATTACCGAATAATTGAATGCATTATCCTTTTTTTTAATTTAAAGGAATATACCTAAACGCCGTTACCAGGATGGTTTTCTTTTCTATGTTTTGAACTTCATATAATGTATTTTATTCAGCATATATATAAATATATATATATATATATATATATACATAACCTCATAACTATATAAAACCTCACTTCTTTTAATATTCTACGTACGAAAAAAGTATTTGAAAACAATGACTTGTTAATTCAACATTTAGAACATTTCGAATTTGAAAATTACTAAATTTCTACTACTTATTGTAATTTAATAAATAGAATAGTAACATATCATTATTATTTTTCTTCCTGGAATTGGCGAAGCAACACTGGTTGCAATTTACACAAGAACTTAAACCCTGGTTTTTAACTATATTCTGGATAGTTGTCGTTGTCGGCCGATGTTAGATGTCAGTAAACAAATGTATAATAGTTATGAAGAAATTTTTTTTGTAATATATGACAATGAACAAAAGTAATTGACCTCATTTCAAACACTATGGATGCCAACATTTGCTTACTCTCTAAAGTTAAACTAACCCCTCTTAAGTAAACAATTGACTAAAAGATCATGCTTAGTACACATAGAGCAAACAAGAAACAGAAACAGAGTTTATGTAAACCATTACAGTATACCATTTCAAAACTAGAAATACTGTTTTGCAGTTTGGTTCGAATACGTATAAACCGGCAACCATAATACTCAAAGAGTCAATTCTCTTTGCCAACACAATGTGTCGTGTGTATTTTAATTCAAGTGCATACAATATATTAGCAAGAAATAAAGGACCGTTGATGAAATCAAGATGGATACTTTAAGTCTTATCGAGAAATGCAAAAGTGCATAAGAAACGGAGAGGGTAAACTCAAGCTTCTTTTTTCCCCATTAATTTTCCATGGCATGTTTAGGTTTTATTTTGATTGCCACCACTTGCGATTTCTTTTGCCTTCTGTAGTAGACAATTTCCCCGATTAGGGTGAACATTCCAATGACGAGGCCTACTAGAGTTGCTATGAATACCCCGCCTAAGATAGGAAGGAAGAAGAAGATAAGACACTTTCATTAAAATGAAATATGGGGGCATTTGCTCGCTAACAATAGTTAAAAATTACACCACTGAACGAACATGCTGCTCGTGAAATGTGCTGAGATATTTATATTCCGGCAGGCGACAAAAGTCGTTACCCTGCACACGAAATTGGCAAGACCACAACAAGAGGAACTTAGTTCTTGGCGTGGGCCACTTATTGGCAGTATGCTAACAAAATGGGTGCAATGTACCAACTATTCCCATGACTGCATGCAAAAGCGTGAAACTGGTGCTATTCATGGCTGAGTGAGTACCACAACACAATATATGGTCCTCATTGAGAAATTTCATGTTCCTTCCAGCTTTACAACAAGTGTAATTAAACTAACAGAAAGCTTCGTTCAAACACATCCTAAGGACTTTTACGAATTATGGAGGCGTTCGACATAATGACGATCATCATTTCAGTGAAACTTCCATTGCTTTAATACAAAATGTCATCGAAGTTTATTTTAAATCATATTTCCTAAATGTTTGACCAACTCTCAATAGGAAATGTCCACACTGAATTTTCTGTCAATATGTTATTGGATAGAAGTGATTACTGGAAATGAGTGTCAATGACGTAAGGGGCCATTCAAAAATGACATCCTCAAGGGCGGGGGAAATGGGGAAATGTTTGCTGAGATACACCAATTTTATGCTGGAATTTTCCTTCGAGGTCAAAAAATTCCCGTTAATCATAAAAATATAGAAAACTGTCGTGGAACTGGCAGCGAGATGGATGCTTGGAAATTTACAGAATGAGTCTTTGTATGTTCCAACATATTTTATGGACACCCAACTTTTCAAACAAATTAAGGACGTCTATAAGGGAGGGAGAACGGCCGGGCTAAATGGACATCATGTGGACAGGAGGTCGGTGAACAATTTTTGAAGGAATTTCGGGGACGTACTTTATGAATGGTCCCTATAAGTAGGTTGTCCCCATTTAGCAAATTAAGCTTTAGTACTGCATTTATGGGTATACCGAAGCTTATTAAAATAAATCATTAGGAAATTTAGCTCTCCTGATGTATATGTATAAATGGATTGATGGCGGAATCGACAAATCATGCCTTTCACGTAAGTTCATGTGTACGTTCTTTTAAGTTCCAAGTGGAAATTAAAAGAACATCATACCTCAACCTAAGCTCTTAAGCTTCTTAAAAAAATGCTGTTGCGCGGTATTAGGAATCCAGGGTTAAACAAAATACCAAATAGGATTTGTAAAGCGACAATACGAGAGTTTAACGAACCTCTAGTAGCGAGCTAAGGTATAAATTAATTATTTGCAATTACAGACAATAATTGGATGCAAATTTACTAAAATACTTGAAGCTGAACCAAATCCAAATACATATTATGAGTAAATTCAAAAAAATCTTTACGTTACCATATATTAGTCTAATTGTATTATAAGTAATAGAATAGTAGATACGGTAGATTTGGTTCAGAAGGCAATTTTCGGCAAGTTTGAAAAAAAAAATCTTTATCCTTGCTGGCAACATCGAGTACTGTTTTTTTTATCGGTTCCCTAATTGAGCCCAATAAGATTGCTATTTATAAAAACTAACGTTGTATATATAAAGAGTACATCTTAAACATGCACAGATAATACAATGGAAATACCGGATTAGTAAAATCTATACACAGTGACATGTGAATTAGGTAATTCTTCTGGTTGGACAAATGTACATTATGTGAAACTTCCATGGCAAAAATTCATTCTCATTATTATGTACGCATGCAGACAAGTGAACATGTGTACTTTACGTACAGTTCGTACGTATCCCTACAATACAGAAGTTCTAAGCGAAAATTTGGCACTTTTGCTTGAAAGACAGGCAAATCCCTTTAAACTGAAGGCAACATGCACTTAACATAGAAGGACATGCAAAAAAAAAACTTGTATGGGTGCCACATACCAATGCTAGCCAAGGTGATTCCTTCTGAATCATCGCTATCCGGACACTCTTTTCGAAGCGTTGAATTCCAGTATTTTTGCGAAAGTGTTTCAAAATATCTATCCTTTTGCAATTCCAATAGACTGGAATAAATGAAAAGAAAATGTTATTTCAAGATATATTCATCAATAGCATATTTAGAATATTATAAAACTTTACAATATTCAAGGTTTCATTGCAGTGCATAAACTGCGACATTTTCTTTGTAAGTTTTCTGTTTATTCAAACTAAAGATTTTGCAGAAACCTTACTTACTATATATGCGTAGATATTTTATCGATTAACCGTGTGTAAGATTCAGCGAATTAAAATAATAGGCAGTTTCAAGAAAAACGAATGGCTTCTTATACAAAATATTTCTGCAAAAATAGTGTATTTATTAAGTAATAAATGAAGTTATTCGAAGCCGAACCGTTATACTGATCTTGCAGCATCTAAACAATAAATTAATTATAAAGTCGATGTATGATTTAAGCAATAATTTGTGACAAATTTTACGAAATTACCAAATTTGACAAAGGTTTGGATAAATCTGGGGTCGACATTACTGGCCAACCAACCAATTTAACATTTATGCTTTTTTGTGTTTCGCCGAAAGTTCTTCAAAATATTACGTGACCAAATGTTTTCACTAAACATCATTAAAAATAACGAATTTCTGTTCTTTACGTAGGACTCGTTTAAATGACCACCAGTTTTTCGTATTAATAATTGTATTCTTGTTTTTAAGGTATAGTTTATTGGCCTACAAATGAATAAATCAATAACCGTCGTTTTATCTCTAACCATCACAATTAATCCCAGACATAAAAGTACCTACTGTTTTCCTATTTCATCTTGTAAATGGGATCCTGATTGGACAGCGATGGCATAGGGCTGTTCTGCGAAAGCTTCCCCAACTTCGGTGAAATTGCAATTATTATATATATGATAACGAAGAGTGGATGCATCATGGATGAAAGCAAATTTCCTTTCAACATCATTATTCACTTTAGCATAACCTATATAAAAAATAGACAATGTTTGATTACTGAATATCCAAATTCAAATACACATTCAAGCATATTCGTATTCATTCAGAAAATAATTCATCATGATGTGCTTCAGTGTGGTGTGTCGCTGGAGTTTGTGCAAGGGTTGGAACTTTTTCTAAATAGAAAACATTAGGCCAAATAAATGTTAAGAGAAGTAACTTCATCATCAATCAGATTTTTATATTCAGAACATGATGTGTGCCATAACGTGCGCCATCTTGTGTGCCTTCAGTTCAATAAGATTTAAAAAACAAAGTTCTTGAGCTTCTGACTAAATCTGTATTCCTGTGCCATCTTTCAAAAGAGATTTATGCATTCACATCCAAGTCCGTGACCCATATATCTTATGTGGCACAAGTCCCAGATTTACGGACAATCGCATGCTAAGCACGAAAAATTTCACAAAAAATGAGGGAATTCTCTCTTTGGTATAGGAAAACAAAATTTTCCATGGAATTAATAATAACTTGGCCAGAACGTATAAGCAGGCGAATATGGAAACTGCATTACTGCACCGCCCAGATTTGAATTAACGAAAATGGGATTAAATAAAAGAATATAACATTAATCAATGATGGACGTATGATACATTTAACAAAATAAGTTGAAATAACATATTGGCTACCAACAATTGCAATTTTATCTAAAAAAAATCGCACTTTTAATGTCGTAAAATTGTGTTTTTACCTTAGAAAAATCACTTTTAATGCAAAAGTGCAATTCCCCTTTTATATTTTGCTAATTCGGTTTGAAATTTGGAAAATGTCTTGGATTTCGAGTGGGGTAGAGGGCGGATCTATCACCAAAATTTCTCCCATATATACGGCTTTGATATAACCACACATTAATGTAATATAGTATAATGCAGAATCCTTAAATATTTTTGCAATTTAATGCTACGCAACTGAAGGAGGAGACTCAACTTTATGGCGCGCTTTAGGACGGCTCTTAAAGTCTAGTTTTTCGAATTTGAAATTCGATTTCTAGGAAGAAGGAGACAGAAAAACAAACTGAAAATGCGAATTTGCAGTATGGCACAACTTATTACCATCAGTTGGTGACTGAATAACATTTGTACTGCATACATATTGTATAGGCTATATACAGGGTGGGCCAATAAAAAGAAAGCCAACTATAAAAATCATAAAAAGGTTATTTGTTAATGGAATGTTCGAATTTGTCTTTCAAAATGGCGTTCACTGAAGAAGAAAGAACCGCGATAGGTTTTTTGCATAAAACGAAAAATTACAGTGCTAGACAATTTTTGAAACTGTTTCCAGAGAAAGGTGCTAACTTTGAGCACAAATTGAAATAAGAAATTTTTTTGTAACCTATTTAAGTACACATGTACAAATTTTCAATAAATTTCATTAACAAATAACCATTTTAGGATTTTTATAAATTTGGCTTACTTTCTATTGGCCCACTCTGTATACGTGCATCAACGCATCTTAAAGGTTTAATAACCTTCATTTCAGCGGATTTTGTAGAGCTTCAATGTAAACTGGTTTTATTTAATTAGCCATCATGACTTATTCCACATCATAATAAGAGGAATCTATTATTGTATTAGTCTTTTTTTTCTTCAAACATTTGATATGCAGAATGGCTAAGCTTCCAAAACTCTTAAAACTGAAAAAAAAAAAAAAAAAAAAAACCTAACGTGTACGCCCTTATTGCTAGAATTACGTGTGGAATTGATTGCAAATTAAATATTTAAATACAAATCCCTTTTAAATAAAATCGAATAAAACTGAAAAGAAACTTTCGCTAACAGAAAATAGTTTACACTCATGTTTGTATAACGTATACATGTAACAACGGCAAGCAGCAGTAAAAAAGCAGAAAATGTTTGGAACTTCAATGTTTTGGATTACGTGGGTGTTGTTAGATTAGTTTGTGTTAATGTAATAACGGTACCGACAAAACAGAAGATGGATGAGGGCGTATAAGCGCTTCAACATTCATATAGGTATATTGAGGTCTGCGGCCTCCATACGTACTATTGTTTGTTTGATTTTTAACGTTGGCCTATTTCTGCAACACGAGGGCTAAACACCAACGCCAGGGGATAAGCTTTCAACACCTACCTGAGAATTTAGCCTGCGAGGGGGGACTTCCACCCCCTCTCGAGGGGTCTTTAACGTGCAACAATCAACACGGAACCTCGGTTTAAACACTCATCCGAAAGAACTGCCACTTGGGGAATTTCTCCCATCCGTAAAAATTCCCGCCGATCTCGACCTGTGAGCGAACCCGCATCTTATATGATCGAGTAACCCACTCTACCATCGGCGTCGGCGAATTTATCCTTATCCGACGAGGAAGATCGTTAGGTTAGGTTAGAATCCCGTTATTAAATATGTGAGTGACGGACAGATAACAGATAAGTGCCCAAAAGATCACATTCTGTCAGGGGACCATGTTTAACCGTATGTACATTAGGGGTAGGGTGGAGGGGCATGTCATTATGCATAAACGCAATTAGTCATAATTATTCTGCTTGTGTATAATACATTTCCAACATTGACCCTTCTGAATTAAACGGGTACGCCATGTTGTAAACGTCATGTCAAAGGTTTGGCAAATGTAATGAAGATTAAATGGAGGGTTTTAATGTAATATAAAGCTAATGTTATCATAACGATTTTTCCAATTGGCTATGCGCCAAATCACAACGTCATTGGTTTTTCGCAAGTTTGTAGTTTCCAAAGTGACCTCTATATATATATTATAATTTTACAACATGATGAAAGCAACCTTATTCCCCATTTTGTAATGGAAAATATTCATGCATCACTATATGAATCTATACATTTTTGAACCATTTGCTTGATTGAAAAATTTTCTCAGCGCATAATTAGTCAAACGCTGCTGATGAAGATACAAATTTTATGGAAATTGTAATGCTACAAAAACCCTTCTTGATAAATTCAATCTTTCAAAAAGGCACAAGAAAAATTCCACAAGGCTAGGGCATGGCAGATGATTGATGTGTTCGGTACCAGCATGTCGTCTAAACATTGGTTAACATGTTCTTTGTATTCTCAGCTTCAGAAGGCCACAATTGTAGTATTGCATACTTTGCATTGTCGACTTTTAGAGTAAACTTGTTAAGAGAGCCAATAAACCACTTTGTTTTCCACAAAAAACGGATTGTGAAATATGTAAGCTCACTGTCGCGAATCTCATACTCTAATGGCCAAAGCTTTCATCGAAATGGAAAGATTGATTGTCGTTACTTCAAAGGGTGGCGTGTATATCGCAAATGTATTTTGTCAATAACCTAAAGCCACGCAATGCGAAATAAATCAACTGCAAATTGGTACAGACACTTATCGAAGTGCAGGGCCATCACTTACTTGTTAGTTATTTATATAAGTGTATAATGAAAAGCCTTTTACCTTCTTCCGCAGAGGAAAGCAATCCAGTGCCGTCTATAACCGATAGAATGCGTGAATACTGTTCCTTTATTGGATAATCCCAAACGCGAAATTTCGACTGGTCGTTCGTGCTGTTCAGAGTCATATCTTTCCAAACCCTAGAAGCAATTAATTTACACGACTTCATTTTCATTTGGCTTACTGACACCTTGCGATTGGTACATTGGGAATGAATAAATGCCTGTAAAGCTCCTCTTCTGCTGAGGCCATGTTAGTAAAATAATCGTGAATGGTGGTGCCTCTGACCACCGTGTAATTGATCTTGGATTGCTTGGCCAATTCCTCCATGGAATTTACGGGACTCTAAAAGATAATTATATTTCGTTAGTATAAGCAACTCCACCAAACTTCAAGTCATTTTTGGGAATTTTTTCAAAGGCGTTTCACCATATAGATTGAGCATGCCATTTAGTAAATGTTGTGTCAAAGAAATCGATTAAAGACTTAAGCATTATCGATTGGTATTAGCAATGTTTTAGTGCATAGTAACAATTAGCGTCAAGTCCATGCCAAATTATTATTGAAGGGATTTTGCAGTGTATGGTATAGCAATGAAACAACAACAAACAAAAATATGCAGCCATTTTACTCCACGTTGACCAAATATGTAATTTCAGATCTATAATAACCCACCTGCATTCTTTCCACTGTTAAAAACGCAGCTAAATTTGCAGTGAAGGTGGCTAACATGAGAACGACAAAGATCCAATAGGCAGCCACTAAGATTCGACCAGAAACGGCTTTTGGTGGTTCACCACCCCCTGAAATTCAATATTAATTGATTGATTGATTTATAAATTTCTATGTAATGCACTTCCTACTTCCCAGAATTTCGTCATGAATTTTTGTGACACACTACAGTAAGCCTACCAATAAACAAACGTATGCAAAATAATCTACACTTTTCACGTATTTATCATGGAAGCATAGTATGAAAAGAAAATTGCTTATCTTAAATAGATACGTATAGCTCGGAGCCCTTATTTCTAGCTTCGATAATAAACTTTACTTAGTAAATTGATCTCAGAAACTGTATCTTATGTAAGTTATGTTCCTCTCTGCGATTCCCGAATGCCCTTCAATCATATTAGATGCATGTTGCGTGTATGTTTAAGCTTGTGTCTGCTATTGCAATATCTCAAATTGAATCAACAAAAGTTGATGAAGTTATGAAAAGAGGATTGCGTTAAAAAAAATAACTCTTTAATTAGAATAATTTTTTTTCATAAAAATGTGATAGAAGTTTAAGAGGAATAAGTATTACATGAGATAGACATACAGTAAAACCCAGTAACGCTAAATATTAAAACAAAAATCATAAAAATATTTCTAAGTCACTGAAATAAAACCATCTTAAATACCTTGTGGAGTCATTGAAGTCAAGGCGAACCAAAAGCACTCTGACAATGTAAACTCCCTGCATTTGTACGGATACAATTGTTTATTTCGTCCGCTGTAAGGGCTATATCTATCAACTACCCACAGAACGAGAGCTGTTACGATAAGTGCTGCCAAGATACACCACCAAACCTCTTCCTTCAAGACGGACATGAATTTAAACAAGGACGTTGTCTTCAATGGCTTCCTCATCACTAAGAAGAAGAATAGGAGAGTTCTGCAGTTGGGAATTCACAGAAACCAACAAGTCACTGAAATAACTTTTTGATAAACACTCACCGATTAAAATGCCGGATTGTTCAAAATATGGAGCCACAAAGTCCACCACTTCTTCTCTTTCCGAAGTTATTGTCAATGGGGCTACAATCATATCAGTTGCCTGGTTGAAAAAAGAACGATTAATTAAGGTCACGGATACAAAAAGGACCACCCACAATTATGGTATTAAGCTATAGTATTTAATTTTTATAAGAAATAAACCAAAATTTAAAAAAGACATAAGTGGAAAGAAAGGGACAATTAATTTTCATGAGAAATAAATGTATATCGAAAGCTAATATAAATCAACTAATATTGGGGCTACTAACATTTTTAACGTAAGAGAGCCCACTTCATCAGAGGGTCACTTGCCATTGGACAAGCTGACGCTCTGGTCAGTCAGCCACTGCACACATGTACATTTACATAAATTCTATCCAAATCGGATTTTAACTAGGACGAATGTTTGTTTGTAAAAATATCTTTTTGAAAGACGTAAAAACTAAAGTAAAACATCGGAATCAATTATTACCCCTTCGACTAAATCACCGATAAGTCCATTCCAGGTACCATTTTTTTGTTTCAAGCCAAAGCTTTCGTTATCTCTAGGAAATATCAGCTGATAACGAAACTTCATTTCGATAGCTAGTTTTTCCAGAAGTTCCATGCAGAAACCTTCTAAAATTGGTTGACCAGTTGCATCAAACATCTCATTTCCATTTGCATCTAACTTTGGGTACACAAATGGCACCTCCTAGAATGTGTAACAAAAACGAATTTTGTATAAATCAAAACATTATTAGGTTTATCAGATAATTATAATATATCAACAAAAATTATTTAGGAAATTAGATTTCTAACAATTTCTTAAAATACACAGTGCATCATAACTTGAACTTAACTTTAAAAAGCATTCTAAAATGAATTTACAATACTAATTGCACATATTTCAGTCATAAAGGCATTACAATTAATTGTGTTCTGCTAGAACTTTGCTAATTCGTTATTTATCTACTAAAATAGTCAAAAACGAAAATGTAATTTCATTTAAAAACTAACAGCATCTTAAAGTAAACAAACTGGCAAGAATGATTTTTTTTTTAAAAAAAAGCAAGTACACTGGAATTTATAAGGTTCCCTGAAAGCTATTAGGATAAAAGTGATATTCAGTAAACAATACATGGCTGTAAGGTAGAAATTTGAAATGCAAATCCACAAATCTAATAAAACCAATTCGAGATATAGTATTACCTGAAGGACTTTGTTATTAGATAACTAAAAGTTGATTTTTATTGCAATATTTATATAGACTATTACTTTGCCAGAAGCAATGAATCATCAGGGGATTATAAAATAGGAAAATATGTGGTCTCTAGTATTTTTTTCGCATACTGAACAAACTAAATCAATTAATGCTTTATCTTATCCGAATAGTTATGAATGATATAGTAAATTGAAAGGAATCTGAGCCCCAATTGCTTGGAAGGAAAAAGCTATAGACAAACAAGTGTTAAATTAAAGATAGCTAAAATGCAGTGTATCCACGATGTCTTTGAACCATTAAGTAAATAAACCAGAAATGAAGATACAGTAGAACCCTGTTACAGTTTTCAAACTAAAATTTTTAAGCGGAAAAACTTATTAAACGGGAAGGTTTAGTACGGTTGTAAATGGTGCATTAAATATACGGAAATAGCATGTAATTCGTGTATTGAAAGGTTTTTTTAACTCCATAAAGTATCCCTCAGTTCAGAAATTATTTTCATATTTTTCGGGTACTGGGATAAACGCTCATAAGGATAAAAGCGCGCACGAGCTCAAACCTACCTAAACAAGCCTAAACCAGTCTAAGCCAACCATCTGTGATTCTGAAATTGTACGGTATGCTTTTGTCAGTTTTGAGTTTTTTGACCAGCCACTCTTTTGACTCCTTTGACTGCATAATTACGGGCATATTCAATTGCTTCCCAATTTCCTCTCAGGTCGAAGGTGGGATTAGCTTCCATTATTAAAAGCTTTGTGAGCATGATTTTTAGCGAATTGTAAGCTTTTTTTCAGTTAAATATCGCTATACACAGGAGATTAACGGAATAGTTCTGTGAAATGTACGTATTTTCGTTAATGTGTTACCGTAATAATAATGTAAAAATAATGGAATAGGGGTGATCTATAAATTATGTCACACTTTTTTGCCTCTTTTTAAACACCCCCCACCCCTTTGTCACAATTGTTACACGTTTTACTACACCTCATCCATAATGATGTCCCAACTCGTCGATTACTCCCCCCCCTCCCACCAATTATTTTTTAATAATTCTATATTCTTTTATAATTTTATTTGTTAAAATACTTAAAAATATTAAAAAACTTAATTTTAAACAGGACCCAAATCTTTTTTCCCGACTGCTATTCAAAATTTTAAATGTTAAAAAATTTAAAAAAAAATTACTGTATATTCTTTAACGTTTGAAATAAATTTTGATTGTGTGATGTCACATTTCCGAACTCCCCTTCCCTTCCCCACCTCTTCGTCACAATTGTCACAAAAAACAACAACCCACCCACCCCCTAGGTGTGACATAATTTTTGAATGGCCCCATACTATAAAAATAACAGAGTATGATAATTGTGCAGTTTTTTTTCTCTATTTGTCAATAGAGGTCACATGCAATTATCCAAACATTTTTGTCGGTTTTTGTAAATTGAAATTTAATTGCTTGGAAGCAACTGTGAAAAACATGGAAAACCACAGTCAACACAACTGATCCGTAATTTGAATCCAAGTTTTAAGATTGAGAAGCAGATGGCATAACCTCTAGCCCACTTAACTCGATGACTAAAAACCGTTTATTTCCAAACTAAGTATGGGATGTGTGAGATACGGAAATTTAAGTTCCTTTATTTTGGGGTAATTTTTAATGAAATTTCTTGAATTAAAGCGGAAAAAGAATACTTACACCGAAATTTTCTTTGTTAATCATACTATACGACGTTGAATTGGTTTGATTTCTCAATATTCCTTTAAATTTACGAATTTTTATAAGTTGGTAGCGATAGATCGATACATTTATTGAGACTTAAAAACTTATTAAGCAGGTGTATATTTATCACACTGTACTCTTGGAATCGCGAGATTTGACTTCAAAAATCGAAAACGGGAACCCTTATAACCGGCAAAAGTTAACATTATCTCTATGATGTCCATGACGGGGCTTTAAAAACTTGCCATTTTCTGGTTTTTCAGTATATTATCTTCTAACCAAGTTTATTGCAGAAATAATAGAGGACGTTTATTTTTTTATATGTTCGAAGACTTTGTGGACACCTTGCCTGTGTTAAGCCTGGTATCAGCTATATACCAAGCTGATTACTAGCAAAATGTCAATACCTATACCTGCAAAGGTATTGTTTCTTGAAAGACATTTCGATCAATACATTAAACATCTCTTAGCACAAATGTCCATGCAATTAGGCTGGAGACTTGTATCGTTACTTACTCTCAAGGTTCCAACTCTAAAGATTCGCTGAACTAATTCGTCGGTGTTTCCACCTTGATTTTCAAACTCCTTGTCCATTGTCCACTTGCCAATCTACAACAATGAAATCCACAAATTAAATGTACGCATTCATCAATGGTTGCGCCTTAAAGTTGGCAATCCATTCGAACTGCAGTGAAATTACTGTTTGCTTACAATTCAATTTTGTAGGGCAGCATAAGCAAGTATTTCGAGCAGAATTTCACATTCACCCCAAGCTTTACTTAAAATTCTTACCGTATGAGTGCCTGATGTATTTCGCATCACAACATCCATGGCTACATTGAAGTCAAACTTGGATTCGTTATAATTGATGTAGTTTAGGTCGCTTACAATTCCCTAAGGAAATACAAAATTGGCATTATCCCATTGCTAGTTGATTGATACAAGAAAAAGAACAACTTAAGGAAAAAATGGGAAATATTAAAACAAAAATACCTGTGCAAAGCTTGTGAACATGTTTTTATCACTTTTTTCAAAATTATTTTCAACAGGCCCAGTGAAATTACTGCAGTTGGCAGTCGTTAAAACAACGCCTCCGGTTTCGTTATACATGTTGGCAAATATGATTCCAAATGTGTGGAATGCTGTTCGGACAAACAGATCTTTTATCTGTAAAATGAGAGATAAATTCATAAAGCTGTTATACGAAACACTTTCTAAATTCTCAGAAGAAATGTACATAAAAGTCATGCATATTTATATTAATTTGCTGCATCACTTTAATTAGACATTTCACTATTATTTATTACTCTAGATCTACCAGCTTAGCTTTTCTATTTACATGATTTTTTTTTAATGACGCAACCCCAAATTTATTAGCTTTTCGTGGAAAATGAACGGAGATTAAAATTATGCATTACTTAATTTGTATAGTGTAGTTAATTAAACATATACTTCTAAAGATCACACAGATTAAACAGATTTTCGTGAATTGAGGAAACACCTTTGATGGCAAAATGAAAGTGATAATAAACCTACTTCAAAATTTTATAAAATAACCATATTTCATCAATTATAAGACGGCCTTTTTTACACATAAAACCATCTATAAAGACGGGTTGCGTATTAGAATCGATGGTGTATCTTAAGCCATGTACAGTCCAGGCGATAATCTCCGTATAT
>JAQGBW010003766.1:0-15406 GCA_034698625.1 Julus scanicus | reverse complement strand
TTTAAAAAAATCTACCATTTCAAAGTGAAAAACGACATCATCATACGCTTGCTGATTTATCAAGCTATTTTAAACAACTTTTATTTTTATTTAATCTTTTTGTTTGGCTGTGAGTAGGTTTTAAAATTTCACCCATTGAAAGTGATAAGGTTGTATTTCACCTTAAGGAAGCATGGCCTATGGTAGAGGCATACATGTTTGGATTAGGCAGAATTAGCCACAACATGAGGCTTTCAATAGAATTGCAGCCTATTTAGTTGCATGCAAAAGAGTCGCTAGTGCGTGCACAGCCTAACCTCAAATGTTCCTTATTTTCAAAATCTCGAAGACTATTCCACTATTTTCTCCTATTTATCTAGAATTTCTTCAAATAAATAATTTTACATTGAGGAGTTTTTGATTTTGATCCTAACCTTATAATCTGATTATAACATTGTTAAGTTTTTTAAAGTTTTTGTCTCATAATTTTTCAGTTTTTGATGTTTTCCCATAATTTCCACAAGTATATGCACATTTCTCACGAATAAACCAGTGACCAGTATTTTAATCTCTTCCTCTAAAGTTCCCAAATTTTTTTTTCTAGACTGTACTGCGTTAATTTCACAACACGTCTGTTGCTTGGCAAGCGTGTGGAAACGCACTCCAACGGCTGTTGCTCCCGTTGGAGAAATTATTGATTATTTCGACAAACAACACGAATTTCGCCTTTACCAGAAATCTGAGCAGCATTTTTTGAATGTGGCTCAAGACTTGCAAATGAGTTATCGATTCGAATCACCAGTTGCTATGGTGATGTCCTGGGCCAGGACAGCTTGTGAAGATGTCTATTACAAATGCTACGGTCACAGTAATGAACAATGAAATCCAGCACTGAACAGATAGATTTTGCAACGACCATCTTAAACAAAATGTCTCTATTAAAAGCTCAATTTAACGATGATGTTATATATGAAATATACATACATATATAATATAAAGCTAGCTCTATATTTTAGTTCAGAGGTGCTCAACCTATTTTAGCCACAGGGCACAAGTCATCACAAAATTGACCAATGGGTCAACACCTCTCCCCCAACCACATCCCATTAAATAGAAAGTAAAGAGTTTTTTGTGGGGCGGTGGCCATTGTGCAAGGCTCTGCTAGCGCTTTCGACCTACGGGGATAGGGTTAGACAGCCTCGTTTTATATGAAATGTTAGCTTAAATTTCATTTAATCATTGAACTGCAGAGTTCAATTCAATTCAACTCAGTACCATATAGTCAGAAAGTAAATGCCATATGGCAGCGAAGAAGGGGTGGGGGGACCGGGAAGTGTTTGTACCCAATTTCAGGAGAATGCTCTTACGTCAGTAGCGATTTAGGCATCACTGTTAGATTAAATTTTTACTACATCAGGAGAATCGCCAGGTAGGCTGTTCCATCGTCTAATCGCAAGCAAAAAATGACCAATAGTAAAAATCCGTCTTGGCACGAAGCTCGGTCAAAAGGATTTGAGGTATTATGTCCACGTATTATGTTAGGAGTTAATATATGGGAAACAAGATCAGAATTTAGAAAAAGATTAAAACGTTTGAATAATCACATAAGATAACGTTTTGCGCCAGGACTTCAACGTGTCCAAATTTAAAGAGTGGAGCATTTCTGTCACACTTGCGGAACGTTGAAAACTGGCCTTAACAAATCTGGCTGCCCTATGCTGGACCGTTTCAGCTGGTTCATGCAAAAAAGAATAGCAAAAAGGGCTATCCCTTATGATCCCGAAACTGTGATATCCTGAACATGAACCATCCAGTAAAGCATACGTACCATACATGAATATTTTTAATTTACCAATTGATGAATACTGCAATTATTTACAGAAGAACCCGCTTAAGAAGTCGAATCGCATGGTCCCAAGAGTACAATTATAATGCAATTTTTTCCAGTTTTTAAGTTTTCCCCACTTAAGAAGTTTAAAAACTTCAGTCTATTGAAAACCTTGTTAAAAGGGTTGTACTGTATTCACATTTTTTTTCATTATATTTGCAGTTTCATACAGTATTTTATAGTCAATGACAAGCATTGACTAAAAAATCTCTAGTTTGGCTATTATAAAGTTTTAATAATTATGCACGAGAAAGAGCAAATGCCCCTTAATTTACCTAAACTTTCTCCGAAAACATGATACATGATAAAAGATACAGATAAAACAAAAATAGTAATAACGCGATTAATTAGCTCACCTCTTCTCTCAACAGATTCACGGCAATCGACTTGATGATACATCCGTTCTAAAACGCTCACCATCATGGTCTCTTCACAGAACGGGCAAATCCACTTTGACTGCAAATATGTTTCGCAGGAATCGGCTTCATCCAACAAGCTGTATAAAAAAAGTATTTGTTTAGTATAATGTTTAAGGGCTGAACGTTCACGGCCGATTTTTAGAGGAACTATCATGACATTTGCCTTGAAGCAACTGGAAAACCGTGAAAACCAGTTATGATAGGTGACCCGGGAATTCGACCTAGGTCTACCGAATAAAAAGCCAATAGCATTACCACTACCCTACCAGGATTTGTTATATACAAAGTGATTAGTTGAAGTAGTGATAAGAAAATTTTAAATGCATGGGGTCAGGGCCCAGATTGCTCACCAGTTGTATGTGAGATTCTCAGAAACTCTAAGGCCTCCCTTTGTAGGATGTGGTGAAGCATTTTCCAAACCAGGAATTTGAGTGCAATCAAACTTTGATCTACCAGGGCCACAGTGCAAAGTTTTGACATCCGCTGCCAGCAAGCGGTGAATTGTATAAAAAGCTTCCTCTTGCAAAAAACCAAGTAGCTTCTTCGTTAAAATTCCTTCTTTTTCACATTCCTCTGAAAATGAAACAACAAGCATAAACGGAGAACGGTATTTTGTTAAAAAGTTTGTTTAAAATGTATTAATCTATAGCGCCTTTTGCAACATTTTGTGTACCAACAGATTTCTAAAAGCCAAAATGATTACTTATGACACACATATATCCACGAATAAACAATTTTTTTTAGCAATTTCTGCTTAATCAAAAAATTTGGGAAAATAGTTTTGTTCAGATTTGCATTAGAACATTAACACAGACAATTTTCATAAAATTTGGAAACAAAAGATATAAAGACGATAATACTCAAGAAAAAGGTTTAGCAAGCGAGCAATATATGTGTTCTCAGGAAAGCGATGAGTTATGAGCATTTTTTGAGGCTTGAGGTCTTTTTTTATTGAATTTACTTTAATTTGTCCAATAAATTTGATGAAAAAAATTAAAGCATTTTTCAAGTATTTCAATGCTCATCCTTTTCAATTTTCAAGGAGTCTGAACATTTTTTTAGAGAGTTTGAAAAATTACTTTATCTGTGATTCTTATATTACATTTTTTCCAACTAACATAAATTTTCCCGATGTGGACATACAATTATAGCATAAACACTTGTTTAACACTAATTTCAAGCATAATTCCCGGCTTTTCTGAGATGTTAAAAATTGAAGCACATTCATAAATTTTCAAAGCAACAGGACACCATGTTAAAATATATACTCACTTTTTTGTAGCTTAAGTTGAAGGATATCTTCCCAGAGTTTACGTATCATCAGTGCCTGCATTGTTAAATCTTGACCGCAGGCTGGCTCAGGAAATTGCACTTCAATCCATTCATCAAACACAATTCTGGAAAAATAAAAAACCAATTAAAGCATGATAGAAAGAAAAATTAACACTGCTAGGACAACATGTAGTTAAAGGTAGCCATTAAGAACTATTCAACAAAGTTAACATTTAAAGTGACATACTTAAAAATGAAAAAAAAAATTATTTGCCTAAAAAATTATTCGGACGAAAGTTTTTGAAAGAGGAATAATAGCCTCCTCTTTCTCTTTTGAAACCAGACTTTTACCCATTCTCGAGGGGGCTAAAGTGCAGCAATCGACAGGGACCTCGGTTTAAACACTCATCTGAAAGAGCCGTCACTTAGGGAATGTCTTTTATCTGTAAAAATTCCCACCGACCTCCACCAGAAAGCGAACCCCGCATCTTAGGATCGAGAGGCAAGCACGTAACCCACTTGACCGTCGGCGTCAACTAAAATGCTCCTTCATAATTTATTTTGTGTCCTATATGCACTGCATATCATATAGTAATTTGCAGGTGTTTATAAGAAGCTGTGTTTGTAAAAAATGTGCCAAAACTATAGAAATTGCTCACTACGATTGTATTTGGCATTCAATTTTCTCGTTAGTTTGCTTTAGATAAAACGTGCAACACAAAACAAACCAATTGAATTACTGCCCCATATTCTTCGTGCACGAACAAAATGAATCTGTTCGATGTATTTAAAACGTTTGTGGAATTAATTATTATCTGACGAATTGTTACCTAGAAAAATCACTGTTGGTATCGATGCTACGGGAAAACAGTAGCAACGATTGTATTGCTGGACATCGCATGGTGTTCATTAGATATGGCTTGGTGGTTTCCAGAAGAGACCTGTCAAAGAATAATTATCAAGAGTGATTCAGTAGCCACTGGAGGTGAAACGCTGGTGAAAGAGTTTGTAATAAAGAACAAGGTTCTTGAGAGGAATTCTCAAACAAAAGACATGTAACATATTTGTAAATTCTTCCACAGATTTAAAATTCAACCTGAAATAATCATTAACGTAATCATATGTTTAATAGATATCTAAATAAATTCCTAGTTTGAAACATTGTTTTAAGAAATGCGCAGAACTGGAAATGTAATTTTACTGAATGTTGAATGATTTTAGAAATTGTTAAATTTTTCTGTTTATTAAATATAAAATTATAGAAAATAAACATTAAATAAGTGCATTAAGCGTAAATTAATTCGAACAGACCAATCTTTTTCAGTTATATATATATATGCTTATACTTCCATATTTCAAAATTTGTGTTTTATAAATCAAACTTACACATAAAGAACAAGTTGATGTCTGTTGCTTATGGGATGACGGCTGGCCAGGTTTGGATGTTGAATAATATCACTATCATTCAACTGCAAAACCTCTGGTTGGTTGGAAAATATTCCTAGTGGATGTAAAATCACAAATGGCTTCACCTGAAAACAAGATGACAATTTTCAGTTAAGGAATTTATCAATTGCCAATTTATTGAAAATTAATTACAGAACAATTTAATTAGAATAAGAAGTATGCACTTAAATTTTTTTTAACCCATATGAAGCCTGATAATCGATTTCGTGCGTTTTTCTCTATGAAATTTTAGAATTCAAGATTGCGACTTCTTTCGATTGAGCAAAGCGTTAACTCTCCCTTGTTGTGACTAAAATAAGTTTAACTTCCATTCGATTAAGCAGAGCATTAACTCACCCTGGTGTGAAAGACCTGATCAGAACCAGCCTTATATGAGTTATGTTCATCGGCCAGGGAAAACTGCGGGGACAATCCACTGCAGAGAATGATCTTCAGCATCAGCAAATCCCGGTATGTAAAATCTCCGCTTGTGATGGAAAGTTCCTAAAATTAAATATGGGAAAATTGTTTGCAAGCTTAACTAGATTTTAATTCCATCATCTAAAAAACCGCCTCACTTTTGCAGATCATAAGATTTTATGAATTTGGAAAATACAGGAAAAACAAAATATCTTAAAATTAGCACAAAAAAAATGAATAATTATAATCGCTATATCACATAATTCCATCATATTAACTATTTCATGACATATTTGAATGGATGGCATTGTACCACTCATTCTGACCTAAACACATTTCTCAGAAATCTGCCAATCATAGAAAAAACCAAAATGGGCCATGTTGTACACTTTATGATCATTAAGTTCACTGCAGACACAAAATGCTCACATCGCAAGAGTGTTATATCAGTCCCACTCAAATTCACTATTTTTCCAATAATCTCGTGTTTCCCCCCCCCCCCTTTTTTAAATGCTTATTGATTCATATTATGCAAAAGTATTGAAAAAGCGTGTTATAAAATGCCACACATAAATAATACTGTATTATGCAATGAAAAACTAAAAAAAATATATATATTTTTTTTTAGTTTTTCATTTCACATATATTTCACATATATGTGAAATATTGGAGAAAGTGAATATTAAACTTAATTGACATCAAACTGACATTCCACATTTAATTCTTCAAGAGCTTAATTGATGAGGAGTTTCAACCATGTTACAAGTGAGATAAGGATTTGGCTACAATAATACCAGGGATTTCAAATCATTAAATAACCTACTTTAATCTGACTTTTTGTATGTTGTATCTTGAAATCCACATCTTTGATGTCTACTTCGTCTTCCTCGCTGCCCGCCAAGGCATCGGATTCCTCCAGCTTTAAAACCTTGCGCTTTTTGGGAGCCCGATGGAAATCCCTCTTCAGCTCCCGAAGCCGCTTTAGTTCCCCGTGCCTCTGAGCTCGTTCCACACCTGACATTTTATCCATATTTCGATGTCTGTTGATTTCCATAAGACCAGAATCCTGCACAGTTGATAAATAGGGAAAAGGTTAACTAACAGCTTTGAAAGCTTTCACTAAACAAGTAATAATTAAGATTATAAGTTATTTGCAATGAGTATTTCTCAGTTTACTTGCTACAGTTTTCAAATTACCTTAATATTAGATTTATTACAAAAGACAGCATTTTTAAAGTGGAATAATTAAGAGATCGGAACATTTATCAGGAAATGCACAATTTAGTCTTGTTCTATTGAAAGATTTTTGTGAGTATTAAGCAACCATGGCAGAAATGACGAGAATGATATAGTACACATTTGTGAATATGATGTTTTCAGGATAATAACCAAACTTAAGTATAATTGTTCTAGGAGTCCAAATTGTAAGAAAAACTTTGTTTTTTTCATAGCTTTGCACAATGCAAAAATTTTGCAATTGCTTATCCTGAAACCCCTCGTAGGAATACTATTTTATGATAAGTTCACGTTGACCATTACAAATGCATGCGAGTTCATCTGAAGTTCACTGAAGTTTTCAAAACCAAGACATTTAAGTTGAGAGCTAACAGTTTCATCTGGCTCAATTACCTTCAGAAGTTCCTCGAACTGCTTGCGTAACTTGGTCATTTCATAAAACCTCTGTTCTTCGATTCCACGATGTTTGCACCACTGCCGCGAATTGGTGCGTTGATCGGATTTGATTTCCAGCCATTCATTATAAGCCCGTAATAGGGTGAATGGGTCCCCATGGTCAGATTCCAACGGACGCCTAGCAGCCTAAAAAGGACACAAAGTACAGTGGCAACTAAGTGGTTTAACAGTATGTGGTCATTCTTGGTGTTTAAAACGTGTTTAAGGGGGCTTACAACGCTATTCCTTTCAATAGGTAAATTTGCAAAGACACTCACAGTCAAACAAAAAATTATCTCATCCTCCCACCTGCTGGCAGCGTGTGCAAAATAACGGACATTTTCCAAACTTGTATATTAACTTTTAAAAAATCTACCATTTCAAAGTGAAAAACAACAAGATGAGGCCCTTGCTGATCCATCAAGCCACTCCAAACAATTCTCACCCCCACCCAAACCTCCCTCATTCAACTGTGGGTATCTTTGCAAGCCTGCCCCATTGAAAAGGATAGGGTTGTGATCCCTCTTAAGAATTACGAAATAGGAATCATCCAACTAGATGCAGAAGACTAACATGATTATTAAATTAGAGTAACTTTTGAAAATCAATTGTTCTGTATCTGTACAGGGTAAAAAAAAAACACAGAACTAATGGAACAAATAATATTCCAATGCTAGAATCTTTGGTTTTCTTTATTGTGATCCAAAATGATTTAAGCCTTGTTGCTGCTGGACAAACTACCGTTATTAATTCTAGAGTACATTCCAAATGGCGAAATTTCTTACATACCACCGCTTCCGGGTCTCGATAGGAACGGTTGGTGAATGGAGACTGAACACTCATCGCTGCAGACAAGGATAGAACAGGTCCCACCTTATCGAAAAGGGAACCCATGATGAGGATTTTCCCAATGGTTATGTCCACAGGGAGATTAGATAATGTGCGACCAATGGGTGTTAGTTCTTCGTCATCTGTGATGGCACCCTACCAAAAGAACGTCAACATTCTAAATGATTTATTTTTTAGATTTGTGTAATATGCAAGCTTTAGTACCAGTTTTACTGAGAGTAAATTGGATATTACGAAATTAAGGAAAAAGAAGTTATTCTTCGATGCGTAATTTTTTTTACCATACATGTATTTACTTTGCAAAACGTTTCAACCCCACAAGGCCTTCTTTAGAAGCTTTATTCGGAATATGAATATTTGTAAGAAACTGTTGGAGCACGTGAAAAACTTGGTCCCTCACCAGAACAGCACGATTTTGTCAATGGCAAAAATCTCTCATAGAAAAAGAATATAAAGTATATAAAACAATTTGAAGTATGGTTAGAAACCAAAAAAAAATTTGTTTATACAAAAACCTAACATTTTCACACAAAATAGCCTTATTTTATGACTTAATTGTGTTATGCATCTTACAAAAATGCTGTGCAAGTTAAATAAATATCAGCTTTCCTTTTTAAAAGTTTTTAGAAATAAAGTGTTTTTAAACTGTGAATACAATGTTTGTGAAATATGAATTAGAAAACAATTAGCAAATTTTAAATAACTACACATCATCAATCCTATATAAAATGCAAACCACTGAACATAATTTCAAAATCGAATAAACTCACATGATCTTTCAATGAAGTAACTGCTTCTTCAACACTGTCAGCTGGTGGAGGTTCAATAAATGGAAATTTGCGTACGTCTGGCAAGCCAAGTGAAATCATTTGCAAAATCTGAGAATCTAATGGGACACGCTGGATTTCAGGAGTGGAATAATCAGCCATTGCAGTATATTCAGCTTCGGCATAAAGTCGAAAACAAACACCTGGCCCAGTTCGCCCTAAGATAACAAGACAGAAAAATTTGAATACATATACCATACCATTAAATAAAAAGCATCACACTGAAAGAGGAGCAAAAAAACTAATTATTTTATAGACATACCTGCACGACCTTTTCGTTGTTCAGCGCTGGCTTTGCTTATCCAGAACTCTTGCAACCGCTGCATCTTACATGATGGGTCAAAATTCATTTCTTTCACTTTTCCTGAATCTGCAACGAAACGGATTCCATCGATGGTGATGGAAGTTTCAGCAATGTTTGTAGAAACGATGCACTTTCGAACGCCATCTGGAGCAATGTCAAACACCTAAAATTAAACATAACCTGTCAATATTAGCTATGAAGGCAATTTTGACAAATTATCGAACTGCTTGACTAATTTTGCTTTTTAAAAAGACAGCAAATTTCGAAAATGTGGATTTAAAATGTTCATTATTTTTGGATAAGTTTAGAAAATATCATATCGTGTAAAAAGTCCACGGTAAAATACCTTGTCTTGCTCAGCAAGAGAAAGAGTGCTGTGCAGCGGCAAAATTATCCATCTTTTTGTCTGCAATGAATATGTTTGCGCAGCTTCTACGATGGTGGAAATTTCCGTCATGCCGCTGAGAAAGATGAGCAAGTCTCCTCTCTCATCTTCAGGATATTTTTCATCAATCATTTGCAAAATCCTTAGATATGGTGAAGGACTGATTCGCTCTGTCCTGCTGGCCTGTTCTTCCACAGATACTGGTCGGTACTGAATCTTAATGGGATACAGTCGCCCCGGAACCTATTCATAAACAAATGAATGAATTTGTGCTAAAATTTAATCAGCACATGTACGAAACTTACATCAATAGCATAAATCATTTCTGGCGAATTTATACGAAACATTAAGAAATTTCAAATAAAGGGATTTTATGGGAATTGAAACTTTTAAAATAAATACATACATTTAAAAATACATTTAAAATATAGTTTGATTACTATTATACCCAAACAACGTAGGCATGGAACTCACATTAATTCTGGAGTTTTTCTGGAAATACGTATTCCCACATAATTGTGCAATTTTGTACCCAAAGAACATTTTTTTTTCTTTGCATTTGTTTAAAGATTTAGGAATGTCAATTTTAACCAAAAAAATATCAAATGATTAAAAATTTAGTTAGACATGTAAAAAATGTCCAATATGCACATTGTTTTAGATTTGATTTACAGACAAAAATTGGTGTTTTGACCATTTTAGCCTTTTATTCAGTGTGTCCAAGTTGAACAAAGTTGAAAAACACTGTACGAAATAAATATGCAGAAAAACAACGCTACATTGAAGAAAAATATATTGTAGTACACAGTATTCATATATCAACACCAAACGACGTACCTTCTATTAGATGAAAATATATCAAATTAAGAACAAAATAAATGGCACATAAATTTTTTGGGAAAAAACAAACAGTATACAAATATTTCGTATCAAAGCACGAAAAAAATGATAACCCAGGGAACAATGCATACCTGGATCACTGGTGCACCCCAGAAATAATTGCGAAACAGGTCAATGTTTATGGTTGCTGACATCAGAATCACTTTCAAATCATCGCGTTGTTTCACCATGCATTTCACTACTCCCAATAAAAAGTCTCCATGTAAATGGCGCTCGTGAACCTCGTCAAGGATAAGAACGTTGTACTGTGATAGTAAAGGATCAGCAGCAACCTAGAAAATAAATAAATTTGTAAAGAACTGCAATGCATTTGTTTTAATTGCCCAATTAGTTTCGTTTGCATCAAAATTTAAGTTCAGACACTCGGTCATATGACTGCATATGTATGCTCGTTTATTAAATAAAAGCCATCACTCTAAACAAAATATCAACTTATTTAAAATTAAAAACAACCTACAAGGGGTTAAAAAATGCATTTTCTAAGAAATACATATGAGTAACATGCTTTAAAAAAAATTATCTTTTATGACCTAACTTAGTTTATGAATTTTTAGTGAATGTGTGTCCAACGAATAACTTAAGTGGAAACTACGGAATTTTAGCATTTAATAAGCAATCATGTTCTATTGTAGCTCCACCACTACCAGACAATCTTATTACCTGCCGTAACAAAAGTCCCTCTGTCAGAAACAAAACTTTTGTATGCTGTGTCTTGCTTTTGTCGAAACGGATTTGGAATCCAACACTTGACCCATACTCGTTTAGGGTCTCATATGCAACTCTCTTGCAAAGCGATATGCACGCCAAGCGCCTGGGTTGAGTGCAAGCAATGTCATCAAAGCCTGCCTCCAGCAGATACCGTGGCACTTGAGTTGATTTGCCACATCCAGTATCTCCAGCAACAACTACAACCGGACAGTTTTGAATAGCAGTAACAATGTTTTCCCGATATTGGGCAATAGGCAAGTTGTTTTGGCTCTCACGGAGTTGTTTCAACTTGGCAAAGGTCTGTTTCTGCATGAAGTCAAGGTAGAGCAGGAGGATGTATCGAAACTCTGCAATTTTTTCACGTGGTAGATAGTCTTCTTCATCCAAATCCATTGGGACCCTACTCATCAGCTCTTCCATATCCCCGGTCATTATAGAAAAGCTGATGCGATAACGCTTGTCATATTTCGTGGGAAATCCAATTGCGTTTTCAACCTCACTAAAAGTTGTTGGCTTTGCTGTAATACATGAATTACAAATGGAGCCTGTTAGTAGCAGTAAACATTAAACAAAGATAATTTAATTTTTAAATAGTCAAATAACAGCGTCTCAAGAACTTTGACGAATTAGAGACTCACTTGTTGTTCGTGCTGCATTTTTCTGTTCATAAGCTTGGTATTTCTTCAAAAAGGGCCAAAAATCACGATATTCTGGAGTGCCCCTGCAAAATATATAATAAACTTATTATCAGGCACATGATAAAGCTAGGTTTGATCATATTTGTTCTAAAATATTATTCAATGTAATTAATAAAATGCTATAATAGCTCGTACCTCTACAAAATCATACCAAAAAACAAGAACACACATTTTTCAAATATTCCGCAAAACAATTGAAAAACCGCTTATAAGTTTTGTGGTGATCCTCTAGCTGGGAATTATGCCTACTTAGGGGGACTGTCACCTCCTCTCCTAGGGTCTTAAACGTGCAGAAAGCAAAGAAGATCAATCTACAAAGAACATTGGTTTAAACTCGTATCTGAAACAGTAGACGTTTAGGAAATTTCCATCATTCGAGAAATTCCCTTCGACCTCGACCAGGGAGCGAACCATGCACCTTATAGGATTAAAAGGCAAACGCATATATAACCCACTAACACTTTGACAGGTTGCCTTGGCGGGCCAAATTTATTCCTTGTACCCGGGCGCCAAATACCCGCGCTACGCTTCTGTTGTAGATTATTGTACTGCACTCGATCTTGTCCACCTTGTAGGCCTATTGGATCAGGTGCTTGATATAATTATGAGTACTGAGTATTAACATTGTAACTCATTATACTGTCAGAGGACATGTCTTTGCTAGAGTGTATGTGTACGCACACATATTGGATTTATACAAACAAAAATGGCATGCTAGTAGACATATTTAAGTAATTTGGGACTTTATGAAAGTCATGAGGAAAATTAGTTAACATAGGCTATATTAAAAAAAAAATTATTAATTCATTAGCCCGGCCTTCATGGTGCCTTAACTACTATATGTAATTACCAGTTTTTATGTAAAAGAAGCTTGTAACCAACTAGCAATAACCTTGCATGTAGTCAAACTGGCAATCCACTAATTGACAAAGACTGGTAATAAACTAGTGATATTTGTTTCAAAAAGCTAGCAGTTGACTAGTGACAGTGATATAGTTTGCATACGCGCTTTCAAACTGGTAGTCAACTGTTAACGTTAAAATATTCATGACGATCAGGTCATCAATTATAGATAAGTAATGAAGTGTTAACCTCTTAATGCTCGATCATGACAATTAATGGATTACCAGCTGATGACGAAAAAATGACTTTTCAACTGATTGCAAATGACCACAAACTAGTAGTAAACTGAAATAGTTTGAAAACAAAAATTTCCAGTATATTATTACTATAGTTTTGATTACCATGTAGATCGAGTAGTACCAGGAGTCAAAGGCTAAACGGCATGAACTGAAGCTCACGTGGAAAAAAAATGATTCTATGACAGCCTTAATTTAATTAGTAAACTGCTAACCGTTTAACAACATCCTTATCCCGAAAAAATATCCTGCACAACGCAGACTTGTGCCTCTCCCAATCAAACGGGTGGCTAGGATCATCTGTTTTATGAATTCGTTTATCCGTACACCGTGAAGTTCCAGGTGTTCCAGCGTCTGAATCCCTTCGATTCGAGTAATCCATTGTGCGATCTTCTTCATCGCGATGATGTCTTAATGAACTAGCTCTTTCCTTACTTCTACGTTTAAAAGAATGATGAGGACTTGCATTCGAACTTTCGGATAATCGACGGTGAGGCTCCGAGTTCCTATATTCACGGTGATCTGAATGCTTTCCATCTTTGCGCCCTCTACGATTGTTTGGTGAACCCGATGCCGACTTCTGCTTGTGTTTTTGACTCATATTAATTCGTGTATGTAGCTATAATTCTATAAAATAACAACAATAACAGAAAAGTTTGCCGGAATTTATACAATCCGGCACCGGTCGTGTATTCACACATTCCGGAAATAGAAATAAACTCCTCTGCTAATCGTCTGCTTGTAAAGGTACAGATGCATGTAGAGGCATCCGTCTAAAGAATCTGCTACTCATCAGAATCAGCATCAGCCAAAAAAGACAATTATTTGGCAAAGTTGATGATCTAATTTTGAATCAGTGAAAATGGATTCTGATTTATTAATTAGCGCGGCTGCCTTTGTAGTTTTGAGTGGTTCATATTGTACGCTGAAAAAGAAAAAGAAGCCTAAAAGAAGACGATGGTGGATGGTATCACTTGGCCACAGCAGAAAAATGTATATATCATTGAATATTTTTGATGCTAAATTATTACACTGTAAAATGTGGATAATCAGGGTAGGTTTTAAATAATGATATGACCTAGAACTTAGCAGACCAATTATACAATGAGCCCTGGCGCCTCCATAAAGTTATCCCATCATGAAAATTGGGGGGCATATACTATATATTCCAAGTATCATATATGTACATGCCTGGATAATATTATACGAGCCCTCATAATATAGTAATCCTGGCTCAGTTATTTTCCAAAAACCTTCAAATGGCTAGATTAGCTATGGGAAAAATTTATTATCACTTAACTGATGTGTGAACCAAATACAGGCAATGAATAATCATGTATGGATCATATTTCGTCAATGAGTGGTCATATGTGGGTAGTGATGGCCCAGATTGTACCTTAGTTAGCCATCGATGAGCCATATTGAAAATACATTATACATAAGCCACGTTAAACTGCAATGTTCTACACATATATATATATCCTAGTTTTCCCTATATATATATATATATATATATGTCATGTATCAACCATTATAAGGTATTGTATACTGTGAGTCTGTGATGCATATGATTTTCAGCAAACATATACAAATGAAGCTTTGCATGACTTTGAATTATGACTAATGATAATCAAATCTGATGCATTCTTTGTAGATGCAATGGCACACACCTATTGGACGATTTATTAAAGGAACCATCTGGTAAATTTGAAAATTTCTGCAGAATGTCGTCTGAAGACTTCCAATACCTCCTTCAGAAAGTAGAACCAATGATTTCCAAGAAAGATACAAAGTGGAGAAAATCGATTCCTGCAATAGAGCGTTTGGCTTTAACTCTCCGCTTTCTAGCAACGGGAGACAGTTTCAAAAGCCTTCATTATATGTTTAAAATTTCACCACAACTTATTTCGAAAATAGTACCGGAAGTATGCAGTGCTATAATAAAAGTGCTACAAGATTTGATTAAGGTAAACATATTTAATCTCATGTTAAATCAATTGAAAGTAACTAGGTTGTGTAACTAGGGTTCTGAGACTACACAGTTGTATTGCAACTAACAATAAATCAAAGAAACATTAGTATTGTAGATAAACAAACATCGTAACAAACCCGACATGCCGAATTCAATATACATTTTATGATAACCTTTCTGAGGTATGATGTATACAATTACACCAATGGTTACAACTTTATATAAAAAATACAGGATGTTGTAGACAACATGTTTTAAAAATAAGATATAGCAATTATACATCTACTATATAATAGCGTAGTAGATCTCCCTTTTTTGGACAAACTGAACGTCACACACAGACAAACGATACACCAAAATGCTCAGTTTGGCTTCGCATTCCGGCATATGTGATGAGAAATTTCGAAAAAAATAGTAGTGGCATACTATTAAGCCATTTATTGCTTAATCCTCATTAGCGCCTATGTGTTTTCTATGTAAATAAGAGTAGCAATATGGCGGCTGTTATTTTCAATTTCGCATCAGCGAA